>CAUYRH010092864.1:0-23294 GCA_963574655.1 Perodicticus potto | reverse complement strand
GGTGCAATCATAGGGCAGAATGTGCTTCATATACAATCAGAAATGGATGGAGCTGGAACATATTCTTCTTAGCAAAGTATCTCAAGAATGGAAGAAAAAGTATCCAATGTACTCAGCCCTAATATAGAGCTAATTTATAGCTTTCATATGAAGGCTAAAATGCCTAGAATTTTAAATCTCTCTCTCTTTTTTTTTTTTGAGACAGAGCCTCAAGCTGTCACCCCGGATAGAGTGCCATGACATCACAGCTCACAGCAACCTCCAACTCCTGGGCTCAAGGGAGTCTCCTGCTTTCGCCTCCCAAGTAGCTGGGACTATAGGCCCCTGCCACAACGCCCAGCTATTTTTTGGTTGCAGCCGTCATTGTTGTTTGGCGGGCCCAGGCTGGATTCGAACCCGCCAGCTCAGGTGTACATGGCTGGTGCCTTAGCCCGTTGAGCCACAGGCACTGAGCCAAATTTTAAATCTCTCATAGAGCATTTATAACTTACTTGTTTTAAATTGTAGTTACTTGCATTTGCAATCTTACTTCCCTTACTAAATTGTAAGTTTCACGGAGGCCAGGAAAGTATATTTCATCCTGTACTTGATTCGACTAATTCAAAACTATTTCTGAATAATGAAAAATGACTTAGTGAAAACCAAGCACACAGGCAACATACTGATTTCTTCTGCTAGTTGTGAGAGACAACTCCATGAAATAGTCCTTGCTCCTCTCAGAGGAAGGTAACACATTACATATACTCATTTTTTCCATTAAACCATTAACATCCCTATCAATTTATTGTATGAAGGTGGACTTAGTTCATCTTTTCTTGTCCCTTTGGCATTCTGACTAAAGGTAGAGATCTGGTTTTACTTCCCTTATTTAAGACTCATCATCAATAAAATCAAAAACTGTAATCCTTTCTTACTCGTAGAGCTATTTAATGAGGTAATTAATTATTATATAATGCACTGTAACTCCTGGAGTAAATGTTTTGTATGCATGCAAAGGGGTATTATTCTAGGAGAGTTATGCTATGGGCAATCTTGGGCTTGTCGGTGGTGTAGGTGGGGTGAGGTGATGAGACAGCAATAAACGTCACTGGATTTAGAAATAGGGAGTAAAAGCTCGCCTTGTGAGAGTTGGTAGAGAGTTCACCTCACTGAAACTTCTGAAGCAAGGGCCTGGCCATTATTAGAAACCCTGCCATAGAAGAACGATTGGGCCTTACGTACCAACTTTTCAGTTAGCCAAAATGAATTGATTCCAGTAGCTTCAAAGGTAGGCTTGATAAAAGCCAAACAATGGCGGCACCTTTGACTCAAAGGAGTAGGGCTTCGGCCCCGTATGCCAGAGGTGGTGGGTTCAAACCCAGCCCTGGCCAAAAACTACAAAAAAAAAGAAAAAAAAAAAGCCAAACAAAACAAAGAAACAAATTGCCTTCAATACTGAAGCCATTTAGATCACTTAGTCCATTTATTATTAGTTCCACAAATACTTTAGTGCCTCTGGTGAGTCAGGTGCCTTCCCTCATAAAGGAATCCTTTGTGTGCAGAAGGACAGACAAAAAATATATAAACAAGTAAATACAGAATGTGGCTGGTAGCAACACTGACAGTGAGGGTTGTTATGGAAGTATTAGTCATCAGCACGGACAGAAGTCTACCCTTTGGCTGAATAATTCCCACACAGAGAGGAAGCACCATTTCAGTGCCTTGTACACCAAAGCCAAAATAATGGTGCTGGCTAAATAGTATTTTAAGAAGACAAGAGTAAGTAATCTGCACATCAGTAGATGGCTGAGGCTCCTTCTACCAATAATTTAGGGGCTCAGTGGCTTCAGATGACTCAAGTGCACCTGAGCCAGGTCTACGCACCGCACTGCAAGTCTCCTATTTGCAAAGGAAAAAAAAAAATCAGAGATTGGTTTTTAGTTTTCTTCTGATAATAAAACTGGTGCAACTGGATTAAGTCTAACCAATTGTTTTTCTTTAGATCTGCCAGATAGGAACTAAGATACTAGAGCAAATAGGTAACCTCCAAATTTCATTTCTTTTCCTTTCTGGAATTCAAAGGAAGACAAAAAGTCTTTATTTTCTTAAATTGAAGATCTGAGTATATTATATAACTCTCTGATCATGATTTATGTTTTACATAATCTGAATTTAAAATTTAAAATGTTTCTTTCTGGTGCAAATATCTTTGTTATTAAGTGATTTTTTGGTCTTCTGGATATATACCTAGCAGTGAAGGCTATGTGAACCAATTTGATGGAAGTATTTCAAATTCTATACAATGCCAGTACATTGTACCCCATAACTACATTAATGTACACAGCTATGATTTAATAAAATAAAATAAAATAAAATAAAATGTTCCTTTCTGTATCTGTAGAGAATATTTACCTATACAAACGGAAAACATTGCTGATCTTGTTGTCATGACTACTTTGTCATTAAACAATGCATTCACCTACTGTCAGATTTATCAGAGGAGTGGGTGACTAGAGGTTTTTTTCATTCTTTACCTTTCACCTTTCTGTTCTTACTCCCACATTCTTGATTTCCTACTCCACTCATACACTCAGATTTGTGGAGAAGTGTTTTTACCCTTGAAATCTATCATTCATGTTGATAGCAAATGGTTCAGGTGCAGAGTGAAAAGCAGCAGAGGGAAGTCACTGTAGGCCCTGTCCTTGTTCTGAACCTAATCTAGAGCGTATTCATAGATACTCGTGTTGCTACCATCATTAACATTTGCAAGTATATCTGCAAACAAAACCCTCCCAGGCCTGTGACTTTCTACCTTCATGAAGTCTGTATCTTTTTCTTACATTTGTTTCTGTGTCCAAAAGTTTTGGAAATGTCATAACTGGAAGTCAAGTTCTTTGTGGTTTCCTCATGTGTTTCTTACGAACTTTCCAGTAGGGTTACGAAAAGCACATCTTTTCACTAATACATGAAAGATGTGAAATGGTTACCAAAATTAGAGATGTTCACAACAACAAAACTTCCTACGTAATGTGTGTACAAACACACATGGATATACATTAACTTCCACCAAATTACATAATTTCTATCTAAATTAAGCACAGGTAATTTTGCTTAGAAGTATGGCTTTCTGGCAATGCAACAGAGTTTATTGCCTTTCTCCAAATTGTTTCAAATTTACTTAAGTGCTTGTTCTATTCTCCTAATGTTTATGTTAAAGAAAGAAACATCAAAGCATAATCATTTTACTTACCTAATTTATTTGTAGATAAACTACTAATTTTTACTCTTTTATTCCAAAGTAACACATAGAGTGAAGAAATGTGCAAAATTGCTGATATTTATAAACTGCATGGAAATCAAAATCAAGATAAAAATTGAAAACATCAAATATAGATATACTTCTCAGATGTCTGACATTATCTAAGGTTTTAGTGTTTAATTCAAAGTCACAGACTAGATTCTAGTATGAGCCAGCTAGATTTTTCACCCCAAAGTAGACATTATAGGCAGATCAAGGGCAAGAATTCATTTTTACCATTTGGAAAACCATCGCCTTTTGTATTTGTTGCATTCTGTGAACAAGAGTTAGCATTTTTTACTAGATGCCCATCTTTGAATTTTTGACATTTTTTGTTTATATTGGAACAATCTGTAGACTATAGATACAATCCTGATCACGCATTTGCATTCATTAGTTTTAAAGGAAGGGTTTACTTTCTAAGACAAAATGAAACATTCATGGGTAAGATGTCCATTTTACTGAGACCCAGTTTTTTTTTTTTTTTTTTTTTTTATTAAATCATAGCTGCGTACATTAGTGCAATCAAGGGGTACAATATACTGGCTTCAAGACTTGTTCTTTCCCAAAGAATGGTGACTGAAATCACAATCATCAAGCATAACTTATTTGGAGTTCTAAGCTGTAAATACCCAGGAGACCAACTGGATCATCCTGTGTGACCTAATTTCCTGACCCCGGTTCCGTCTTGCTGACTTTCCATACATGGAAACTGAGTGCAAATTTAAATGAGAAAGGGAAAGAAATCCACCCAAGAGCGGTTGGTTTCAAACTGTATCTATGCAGCAATCTATGCAGCACTGTGTAATTATAATAACATAAACAACTCCACTATAGGGACATTCCCATCAGACCTAATTTCATGCTGAACTATTATAATGCAATTAACAGCCTCATAGTCCTGTTTTAATTAAGCTCTGTTGTGAAATATGCAGCATTTGAACCTGTTCCGGCCTGTTTCGTCTACCATTGAATTACCGTCCTTAACTTGTTTTTCTGCTGAATGATGAATTTCATTTAAGGATTACTCTTCACGGGTCTGGCATTTTGTGGGTTCTCCTAAGTTTCTATGCCTCCAGATTGAGGCCAACGTGAGCCCCTCAGATGTGTCCTATATGTGTAATCTCTCGACTCACTTGTCTCAATAGATTTATTAACTCACGCTGGGCTCTCCTGGAAATGAAGGGACATATTTGATTGGTTTAATGAAAGAGATTTTAGATGACAGGAGAGAGACTTGTGGAGCTAACTTCAGATTATGTAGGGCACAGTAGCTATCTTTTGATCTATCATTTTGCACAGATGCTAAGTGAACTCTAATTTTCCATGGCTGTTATTTAGCCTGCCAAATAGTTTAACCATTACTCACTAGAAAATGGAAAACAACGATGCATAGAGATGAAATAGTAAAAAAAAATAAAAACAAAAAAAAACTATGCAGTTTAAGGGAAAATCGTATCCTGCTTCCTTTTTTGCAGCCCTCACCTACTCTAGGCAAGAATGTCTAGACCGGCTGTTACGTGCCTTAAAGATCTTCCCCTCCCTCTGTTTGGATTGTCTTCATGGACGGAAATAAAATAAAATTGGAAATACTACATATGAATATTTAACTTGGTGGCCAAATATCCCAGGTCAGTTAGCGAGCAGCTGGCTCCTCCACAGCTACTTTAAAGGACACAGATTTTAAAGTCAAGCAAACAAACTTCCTGAGGGTCACGTTCACCCACACGGATGGTTCAGAAAGGAGCCACATGTCCTAAGCGAAAGCTAATGGTGATTTCTTCATCACTCCCCGCTTCTGTATCAGCCTTTCTTCATGTCCCTGTTATAAAATATCTACGTTCTTCTTCTTCTCTCTCTTTTTTTTTTTTTTTTCATTTTTACCTTGCTCTACTTTCCTAACCCTAGGGAGAATTTTAAGAAGTTTTCTAAGCTAAGCATCCCCAATTGCTTGAGGCTGTCTTTGGCTGTAAGTCAGAATATAAAACAATTACCCCGCAGGGTAGGGTGTTTTCATGGCCAATATGAGAACATCTGTTTAGTACATCAGCAGATACCTAAAACTATCCTCTTCTGTATGAACTTCTGGTGCAGGTCTTTAAAGCGATGTCTAGTGAGGTGTTATGGGTCCCTTCCCCTTACTTCTGTCATTCTCCTGCTTTTTCCTTCTTACAAGCTGTGCGTACTCAGACAGCAGCATGGGATGGTCTAAATTGTTGAGATGCCTTGCTGTTTGTTCACAGCTGTTTTGAGTGTCCTGTCTTAAGAACTGCTAACTAGAAATTTTGGAAATGACCCCAGCCGCTTAAGTATTAGATCTTTGTGATCCAAAGAAAGGAGAAAAACATATATTCCTGTTCTTTTTTAGTTAATTTTCAATTCAAAGAAACCTTGACAACCTTCCATGGGACATGAGCAGGACTGGACGCCCAAGGTAATTTGGATGCTGCCTCTATTTCTGCAAAATTTCCACCCAGACAAAGGCTAGAAAAATCCTCCCTCAGAGTCTTCCATATAAGCCCTTAACTGAAGGAAGAATTCAGCACCCAGAGTCATGTTCAGACACATCTCCCTTCTGCAGAGGCTCACGTACACTCAAAAACAATAGCTCACTGTGTGGTTGAACGTTCTTCCACGGTGTAATCAGAAGTGCTTGGGCAGAGTCAGACCAACCTGCGTTCAGATGGTTAGTGTTGGGGGATGGGGGCTGACTTGTTAGAATCCTCTTTTCCCCACTAACTTTTTGAGAAAATTAAGAAGGAGACTCGGGAACCAGACCACAGGAAATAAAAATGTCAGCCTCGTGACCCATAAAGCTGTTTGGGAGATGTGGCCCCAGATCGTAGTCAAGCAAGTTTATTGTTTCATTACCCCACAAGGAAGGGGGCTCCTTATAGAAGAGGCCTGCTCTGGTCAAAATGATATTAGGCAGAGAGGGAGGATATTATGGGGAGGCCTGCTCTGGTCAAATGATATTATGGGTAGGCTACTTCCAGGGGCAACCTGGATCCCCTCAAATGAGAAGGAAGGGACAAGGTAAGCTCTTCTATTTTACTGTTTCAAATTCCCCAGGGAGCAGAATACTGCAGACTTGACAGGAGAGGCCAGGAATATAGGGAAATCTGAGATGAAGGAATGTGGATTATCCTTATTAAATACCTTAACATAACTGTGTTTTTGAAAAAGTTATTTAGCATTTCTGAGCCTCAGTTTTTTTGTCTATGAAATGGAAATAATATCTGACAGCGTTGCACATATTAAATTAAAGAATAATATATATATAAATATATGTGTGTTTGTGTGTGTATAGGATGTTCACTGCCACCTTAAGACGAGCCATTAAATAATAAATAATACTGACTCACTTTCCAGTCTACCTCCCGTCGCCCCTTTTCCTCTTAGACATTAGGTCAGTCAAGGACGTCCCTAGATAGAAGGCAATTTCTCCTCCTCTCTTTCCTAAGATTAGGGATGGTTAAAAAGGAGAGGAAGAAGGAAGTGTATATCAAAGTGAATAAGTGAATTATTTTTAAAAGGTTATTCTGTATAGTTTACTGTCCAAATTTTTTAGAACACTCACGCCTTGAAAGGAGTCAGCCTCCAAAGCAAGAGTTATCACTTTACAGACAAATGCATCAACTTTCAAGTTTCTTTAAACACGTGCGCACCCCCAGAGGGAGCAGCCATGCAGGTGCGTCCTACGCTGGGTTTTCCAGAGGGACAGGCCCCCACCTACCTGCCTCCCCAGTATTCTGTGGGCAGAGACCCCAGGGTTCTCCAGAAGGTGGCACACCTATTCCTATCTCCTTTCTTCTACTCTGCGTGGCCTGAAGGTAAGTCTTTTATATCCAGAGGCTCTGGGGCATCAGGGAAAGGACTGACCCCCTCCCAGGTGAGGAGGAGGAACTGATGTAACGCCCGTGGGAGCTGCCTGCTCAGCGTGATGGTGGGAGCCCCAAGTGCGGATCTCACCTTCATGGTCAGCTCCTTGGCTGAGGAGCAGCCCCCATCGTCTGCACCTGCCAAGGTGCGCTACTGTCTAATGTCCTCACCAGGCTATTATATGGAGGAAGAATTAATAATATAATCCTATTTATATTACCATAGTGGTTACCACAGTTTTGACACAGTTTAATGAATTTCTCCCTTAGACTGATTTAATTTCTTCTGCAAACTTTCTATAGCCCCATTTCTGTGGCATCACTGGTCACTGGTGGCTTCTTGTCATCTCTGTGGTGTGTCTCGAAGTAGCACCTCACATCTAGTTAGCATCCCCAACACTGCCAAGTCTACCTCAGAAAAGGAAACCACGAACTTGAACTCTCATGGCGTTGTCACTGCCCCGTGGCAGGGTCTCGTCGTCCACTTTTAGCTAGACGATTTCTAGACTCTGATCGGATCTGCACTTCACTGTCTCCTGCCTGTGACTGGAAAACACAAGTCAGGTCAAACCTCTCTCTGCTCCGCACCTTCCGGCAGTGTCCTCTGTTCATGAACTACATTCAAAACGTCCTAGCACAGCACCCAGTCTCCACAACACCAAGGGATTTTCCAGCCTCGCATCCTAGGTCCTTGTCCTAAAAAGCCTCTGACATCCAGTCCAAGGGACTGTCGACTGGTGGTTGAATTTACGCATTTCTGTGTCTCAGGACCTTTGCCAGAACTTCTCTGCCTGAAGCACCTGTGGCATTTTTCATACTCATTGAAATCCCACGAAAATTATGAGACCCAGCCTAAACCGCTGCTTCTTGGTAAAGTTCCCCCTCACGATCATCACGATTACATTTGTTTTAAGTTAAATATACGCCAGTCTCCTACTGTGATTTCTCGCTGGATTTTTCATTCCTGAATCATGTTTATTTTGTCTCAAAAATTTATTGTAGAATGGATCCTCAGGAAACCTTTGTTTTGAATCATTTGAGAATTTGATCTTTTCTTCAAGCCATATCAAGACATTTACAACTAGTTTTCTTGTCCATCTGGATTTTAATTGCATTTGTTATTTTAAAAAAATATATAGCACTAGAATCATGGGAGTTTACTGTCAGTTACAAACATGAGCTAAATAGTAAGTGCCCAGAATTTTCTTTCATGTTGTTAGATCTTTCCCTATTTCTGAGAAGTTAAATTATTTGTGCATCATGTTGGAAGGAGTTAACTTTGGAGCACATGTCTGAAATCAGCACTCCACAGCAACAGATGAGTGTTTTCTGCCTTAGAAAAGAGTCAGTGAGGAAAGAAGTACATTGAAAACTTTCCTCTGTCTACTTCTGAAACTATCGACATTGGCCAGTCTGGAAATTGGAAATTATGGAAAACATCAAAATAGTTCAACAGTTGTAGAAAAAGATAACATGGATATAAATGGAGACCAGGGGGTTTCAGCCTCAAACAAATTTTAGAGTAGTATAGTCTAATCTTCATTGCCAAAATTTTAAATAAGCAACAGAGCAGTGTCTTTTGAACTCATTCATAATTCAATTAACATTCATGAAAGCCCCACAGGGTGCATTGTATTAGACAATGAAATGGTTACCTGAGAAATCCTGCCAGAACATAAAGTCCAGTAAGTACAATAGTCAGGACTGCTATGAAGCAAAAATGATAGGTAAATATGTAAAGTGTGCAGAAATATGCCCACGCACCTCAGAGAAAACGCATCCTCTGTGGATCACATGCACTGTTTCCGTGAAGCCGGAGGCTCAGCACTTAGTATAAAGGAACAGAGATTTCTTTTGGATGAGAATGTACAAACACCCATTCATAAAATCGTTCGTAAGCATTTTTTTTTTTTAATCAACACTGTCATTGTCACAGCCTGCTCGATCTTCCTACTTTGGGTTAATATGGGAGCCAATTACAGCTTCATCTGTGTAGAATTAACTTTATGGAGCACACACCGGGGATTTGTCTATCCTCACTATTTAGATGTATGCCATAAAAATATGCGTGGAATGGAGGCGAGCACTGCAGATGGCAGGGACTTTCAGATTTATTGTAAAATCATTTAAAATCGGTTATGCTCTTGCCAGAAGTTAATTAATTTTTTTCTGTTTTTTTTTTTTTTTGCTGGGGCTGGGGGCTATGTTGGGGGGGGTTGTGTCTCACTAGGTGGCAGTGTATGATTATATCTGGAAAAGCCAGGACATCAAGTCCAGTGTCTCCAGCTGTGACCTCCAGCATCAAAATGAAATGTCCGTGTGTGCACCTGGTCCAGGAGACACGACTTCTCATGTATCTGTGTACACCGTCTATCCCCGTGGGTTCTAAGAGCTGTACTGCCATTTCCTCAGGCTCCCCAGTGGTGCCATTCTCAAGGTATGTGCCTGAAAAACTAATCTGATGCAAGTGTGTGTATTTTGTCGTGCATGAACGTACATATTTATACTTGCATGCGTACATGTATGTATGTAGATGTGTGTCTGTACTTGATTTCAAAGCCTTCAATATTACTTTGCAGACATATGGTAACTTATGTATGTAATGCAATAGGGGGCTCGAAGATGGATTTTAGTTTCTGCCTACACAAATATAGTGCACAACTCTGTTGGAGAGAGACAGGAAACCAACCCAGTGAAATACTTCAGTATTCTCCCTGCAATCACTTTTACTTAGTGAACCTTTGTGAATATCAGCAGGTTGATGAAAGAGAGTTTTCTGAGTCCATGGGCACTGCCTTGCCTCCGAGGTGCAATCTTTAGCGTACATGATTTCCCACTAACTAACTGAGATCCTGACATTTTATTTTTTTCCCTTCACGATGAAAATCTCTATAAAATAATAAAAAAATAGAAAAAATTCTAAATCCCTAAAAAATATTTTCAAGTAGTATTTGGCAAAGATCTTAAAGTCATGTTTTCTCCTGAAAAGGCAGAGTCTTTAGGTGGGATCATTGTGAGATTTTCTTTTCTTTTCTTTTCTTTATGTAATCTCTTATATTACATTATACTTTCTGAATCCGAATTCATGGGATGTGGAAATTAGAGGCCATTGACATGAGTGTTATTGAATTGTCAAATCTGAATGAGTATTATTATTGGGAGGAAACAAAAGATAGCAAAGAAGGAAAATTAAAATATATATTGCATCAATTCCTTGGTCCGAGTGGCATGCAAAAATCCTTAACATTGGCACAATAATGGCTGGTTAGAATTTGAAGAATATACTGTTTCTGCCACACTTTCCCTATGAACTTCACTGATTGTTATTTTTCTTATAGAGTTGATGAAAGTATGTCCTCACAAACATTTCTTTCAATACAACCTTGGAGAAATTTTAACCTGTTGAGAGCTCGGTCTTGCAAAGCCAGAGAGAGCTGTATCTCTCACTTACAGCAGCCCACAACATTGTTTGGGTGCTTGTATGAGACACATAGACACTCTATGCAGGAAAGCACAGAACTGCAGGAAAACATTCTCCATCAGCTCACCTTCCTCTCTCCCTTACGGAAGAGTCACATCAGAAGGAATGGGACACATTGTAGCAAAGGCAGATTATAACTGTATCCAAGGTTATTCTTTGGGACTTTGGGTCACAGGTTGCTATGGGCACTTCTGCATATGATCCTTTCCAGACTTCTGAAACATTTGCTTTAGCAGCTTCTTTGTGCAACGAACTGCCAGGTCTTTGATTTTGTAAAAATTTGCCCAGGTTTATGGTTAAATATGTTTTCACACAGTGCACTGCAATAACAAAAAGCAGAGATGCTGGTGTGTCTCCCTTCTGCTAGGAAAGATCCTGTAGCCTTGGGGCCTGAGCAGCAAGCCCAGGTGTAAGGTGGAGTGGTCTCCTGAGCCCACGACCACCATGGAGCTTTGATTTGCTCCATCCGTTTTTGCTCTGTAACCTTGGCTTAGTCACTTTTCACTAGTCTGCTTATTTCCTTATCTGCAAAACTGGGTTATGAATACTTATACTATCTGGCTCATAGGGATTTGGGGCAGATTAATGAGATAACATCTGCAAAGTACTTTTAGCTCTTTAAAAAAAGGTTCAATAAAGATTATGAAGTATTATGGATCGTGCACAATTAAATTCACTCAACTTGTAAACATTTTTTCAAGTACTAATAGTAACATTATGTTCAAAATAAAATTAACTCACTTCTGGAAGAACTGGGCCACAGGGCGATACGTGTTATTGACCCATCTGACTCTTTCATTACCACTGTTTCCCACACCACTGCCTTATATAGCAGTCGTGGTGGAGGTGCACCTGGGCATTGGTTGGAGCCTGAGCCCACTTGAAATTCCAGCAAATACTAAATTGGCTTCTTCCTTTTATTAAGTACCAAGAAATGCACAGTCTTGCCCACTTTGAGCTGTGCAGTCAATACTTAGCCATTTATTTCTTCATGCTTTATCTGTTCCCTCCTCTTGTGACACCTATTGAATCCACTTCAATCTGGCCTATCTCCTTTGCACCTTCCTAACACTTAGCACAAATACTTGATTTTTATCCGCTAGCCATTCTAAATTTGTTTTAGTATTAAATTGTGTCTCCTAGAGGACAGGAACTGTAAAAACAAGATCAGTCCCAGGCAAATTGAGGATTAGGCAAATTTTCTTCCAGACACCTGTCGGGCTATTCAACATTTTCCCTTTTTCCTCCTTTCTTTTGTATCTTCTTGACCCCTAACAGGTACAGCCAGATTTATTATTAGTCTACAAAACTGAAATTGGAAGGAATTTGAGACTGGTCTTTTGCAACCATGGGGAGAAACAAAATCCATGTATTATGTTTCCCAGAGCAAAGAAATTTCAAATATCAGCATTTGGGTAGATTATATTACACTTTTTGGATAGGAGAAATAGTTTTTAAACTTTTCAAAGCATAGTTTATAAACAGTCACTTACTTAACAGAAAGTTAATTTTGACTCTTGAGTTCCCTTTGTCTATAGTATATACATAATGATGCCCAAGGAAATCAATCACATTGCATTGAATTTCTGGATTCCAAATTAGGGTACATGATAGGCACTATGGAAGCCTACCCGTCAATTTCCATAGTGAATTAAGGGAGCCTGCCCTAGGGAAATGAATTATATCCGTTTAGAGATACCCGTATGATCTATGTCACACTTTGTTCGGATACTCTGATATGGGAAGACACCGGTGGCTGCATTTGGACCTAATTTATTTATAAATTATATATGGCAGTAAATATGAAACAAAAGTGGATAAAATTTTATTTAGCCTTATAAACTAGACTCTATTCTTAAATATTTTATGGTGTTTTTTTGAATAGGGTGCTTACTAATCTAAGTTTTCCATTTAACACAGCCCTAACTTGTAACTAGAATGATTTTTAAGCTTTTCCTAATTCCGATATGAAATATAGGTCATATAATACCTTTTCCCCTTTTTTCTGCAAAAAAGCCCTAGCATTATGAGTTTGAGGCAAATTATTATCAAGTTTTTATTTGTGTAAAAGGCTATGCTTTGGGGGAAAAAATGATTTCTGTAGCAGGTTAGATTTCATGAGTCTGACATAGGGGTTGTATTGCAAAAGATGTTCCCTATGGATATGTGTTTGTGATGTTTTCATCCAGCCTGGTGACCCAAGATGACACAGCTTTTGTAGTGTTCCACATATTTAGCTTTGAAAAAAAAAAGAAAACCCTGCTGCTGTTGCCCCTTTGTCAGAAATGGTCATTGGTTGGCCTTGTGACGGGGCCTTCCCCTTAGTTCTGTTGTTACAAGCCTCCCTGGGCTTCATGTATCCCATCTCCTCTCCACAGAGCAACACCTTGTCTCCCTGTTTGATAGGTGGGGTTACCTTGAGGGGTTCCGTAAGAATAAAGTTCCTCCAAAGATTTTAATGCTACAAAACCTAGAAACCCAGGCAAGATTGGTGCAGATTCATCAAGTCACAAATAAGCTTCCCAATCCCAGGGTATCAGTCGCAATTAAGAAACTCCTTGGAGCATTAGTTGGGGTAGAATGGGAAAACGATTTTTTGTCATTAGAGGCAGTGTCACCTGGTGGTCTGAGCGGAGAACTGGGAGTCAGGAACTGAGCGATCTAATGCAGGCTCCACCAAGCCCTCCTGCGCGCTCTAGGCAAACGGCTGCGTCTCAGGAGGCCAGGCTCACCTACTTTGAATCTCCCATTTGAAACACTCCTTACCCAGGGCCAGGGGATACACAGCAGGAAGGCTGATTCCTTCTCTGCAAAATTAGAATATTAATACTTTCCTAAATAACAGATTAACCAATTAGTGATTGTGAAATGCTAGGCTGATAGAAAGCAGCAGGAGGAGAAAGGAGAAATCACAAAACCAAAACACAATTTTATTAGGAGATGGGTTTTAGTCAGCTCTGGATTTTTCTGCTTCTCCGGCAATTGAGTGACCACACAGTGCAAAGAGCAGGTATTGAGAGGCTGGACCTTAACTTTATTCCCAGCGGACTGTACCCCACAAGCCTGCATGAAGCTTTGAACAAGTGGAGGGGAGGAAACCACCTTTGTCCTTGAATCAATGAATTGTAGGGCAAGACCCCCCATGCATATAATTAATAGTTTTACAGCTATAACTTTTTTATTTTGGTGTTGCCCAGAAATGATTATTTAGTACATTTCAAAATTCCCATTTCCATGTTCTACAATAGACAATTTGTGATATATATATATGTATGAGTGTGTGTGTGTGTGTGTGTGTGTGTGTGTGTGTGAGAGAGAGAGAGAGACAGAGACAGAGAGAGAGAGATGTGGAAGAGAAATCAATAGGAAAAAACCAAAGGAATGGGGCCCGTGGACAACATTAATTAAGCTACTATCAATTGTTCATGGTATCTTACATTTTCAAGGGGAAAACTGTTTCATCAATTTTTCCTTTTGTTGAAAGTCATTGTACTCAGGAAAGTGCAAAGCCATCTTTATGTTTCTCATTGTACCTAGATTTAGGTTGCTCTGAAAATTATATTAAAATTAATTCGTTTATGCAAAATGGAAGAAAGACATATTTTCTTTCACCAGATTTATAACAGCTGATTTTGTCTACAACACCTGCCTAAGAATATGCAGTATGTTCTTGGTGTTGTGCTTATTGGAATTATGTGTACATTAAAAGAAAAGAGTACACCCTTATATTAATCTGAAATAATAAAAAAAAATAGTAAAGGAAAACAGTAATAGCAATGGTTAGGAGGTTGCATAAAATATTGCTAAATTGTACCAATATCTTCTACTTCTCGTTTTCAAATTCAGACTTAATAATTATCACTGCTGTTGATTTTTTAAAAATAAAGTCCTGAAACTATTTTGTTTTTTTTCTTTCATTAGGAATAATAACCTATTTTAGCTAAACTATAAAGGCTCATCATTTTGTTATACCTAAAACTTGTATCTTATTTTCAGCAACATGTTAACAAAAATGGAAGGCAAGAGCAAAGCAGAATTCAGTTATCAGACTAGTATTAGAATGCAATGTCATAGACATTTTCCTCTCATACTACCACAAAAAATCTCAGATGGGCATATTTACCAATCATTGACATAGGAATTTAGCCTCCTTTAGAAATTACTTGGCAAAATTATTATTTCCATATGTGTTTGCCAAAATAAGTGATTTTTTTGGTCCATACTAATTGGGTCAGTGCAACTTACTGTGAAAGGGTTAGCTTTTCACAAAAACTGAGCAAGAAGACTCATCTCAGGCTTCATTTGTCATTTTATACATATATTGGTAACAGGAAGAGGAAAAATTCAAGATACAGGTTTTTTTTTTTAAATCTAGGATACTGGTAAATTTCAAATGAATGCAGTAGATCGCAGATATTTTCAGGAAATTTAACTATTTGCTTTTACAAAGCTGTTTTAATTGTGAGGTCAACGTATTAACTTTTGGTGATTTTTGGTAATTTTTCTATAGCTGTGTTCAGTTTCCGTAGAAAATCATGAAGATCTGTTTTGATTCCATTTATTATATATTGAGATGTGATTGTTAGAAACATTGTTATCTTGAACTCCATTTAATAAGCCTGCCTAATACTGATTTCCAATAAAGTTCAAGATAAATCAATCATAAAAAAAAGCAAAGTAAGAGAAATTACCCTAAACATCTTATTCTTATATGTGGAAAATATTTATATAATATAAATCAATATATTTTAGATATTTCTTAGATTAATATGAACACAGTTCTAACGTTTGCCAAAAGATTTTCATGATATTTCTATATATAAATATCAGAAGATATTTATATATATAAAGATATTTTATGTGTATATAAATATAACAAGTATTTATAGGTGTATATAAATATAAGAAGATATTTTATGGGTTTTTAAATATAAGGAGATATTTATATGTATATATAAAACAACTATTATTATCAAATCTTACAAAAATTAAATTTCTCTATACCTCATATTTTGAGGTGATCAATTTTTAGTAATTGCTGCTATATATGGGTCTTGTAATTTTCATTTATATATATAAGAAAAAGAATGATCAGATGGATAATTTTTTGAAAATGTTCTTACACATAAAATAATTTTTAACATTTCAGATTATTTTTGAATCTCTGAATAGCTAGAACTTATAAAGGCTGTAGAAAAAAATTGTTCTAATAATGCATTTATATGTCTATTGGAAATAATACATGTATGTATAATATATTGGATAGAAAAACTTTAAGTGAATTATCAGGTATAAGAGAATCATTAAAGGCATACGTGCAAAGAAGCAAAAAATAAGCTTTGACATATGAACTAGAATATTTGGTTAAACACTTCATAGAAACATTAGATAGGTGGAAAAATAAATCTTTATTGCACAATTGATAAAGATGGAATGTTTTTAGTTGAATCAAAATTTATTCACTATTAATTCTGTATATTTTTCTCAGTTATTGGATTGGATTTTTAAAAAGATATCTTGAGGGTGATCTTCTAAATGTGAAAAAACATTTTCATACTTATTTTAATTTGAACCTTAATTTACTATAATATCTAAAATTTTTTTAGTTTTTACTTTGTAAATATGTTTGAAATCCATGAGGCTAAAGTAAATGCTTAAGGCAACCCTTTTCAGACTTTGCGGTTTTTATTTTGACTCCGTTTGACAAGGCTGCCTAATACTGATTTCTAATAAAGTGGAAAAAAAAATCCCTTATGAAAAAAAAGCAAAATAGGACAAATCACCCCAAACATATTATTTTTACGTGAAAGATATGTGTGCAGTACATAAATATCTTCTCATACTTATATACAGAAATATTATGAACATATATTAGTACAGTACATAAATATCTTCTCATATACAGAAATATTATGAACATATATTAGTACACATTGGAATTGTGTCAATATTAATCTAAGAACTATCTAAAGTATGTTGATTTTTCATTTTCAGAATCCATAGATAGTACTAGTTTCTCCATTTTAAACTATGGAATAAATACTTCCGTAATTACTTAAAACAAGTATTTAATGGTAATATGATAAAACAATGTAAAAAATCCAGTTGCTTAGCATCAGTTATTTTTATGTATTTGTATCCTAAAAATTATTTTTAATCTCATATTTTATAAAACACTGATAAAATTGTGTAAGTTTATTTTATGTGCAAAAATCACATATGCTATGCTGCATGACACTTAACAGGAAGGACACGGTAAAGGTAGCTTATTTTCTGAAGCAATCTTGACACTAATGCTAAATTACAACTTGAAAACATCTAGCATTTTTACCTTTATGAGAAAAGGCTTTTTACATATTTAACATAATTCCAGGGAAAATAAACTAGAATTATGTATAAAAATATGTACACTGTAACCAAAGGGCATTTATATTCCCCTGTAGAATACTTACAATGATTTTATTGCCATTTTGTGTCATTTTCTAAAGGATATAAAATACGGCGAGTAAACAAACTAGACTTTAGATTTAAGTTGACAGCTGCTCTTTCAGAAGCAATATTCAGATATTTAATCTTGAGAACATTGAACAGTTTACAACCAAGTAAAGTATACTTTTGCAAAAATGGAAGGATTGTGTGCTTTGGTTTATAATTTTTGCAGCTGTGATGATCAACATCGCCACCACTACCAAGACCCAGCATTCCTAAATCACAGAGAATAAATCCAAAGGTTGAGCTTTAGTTCAATTAACCCCTGGAGGAAATTAGTATGAGTGCTCTACTTTTTCAAAATGCAAAACATCTTCTCTCTAAAATGATGTTGATTCCACCTATTACTTACAGAGTGCGGTATTATTTCTAGTTCCATTTCTGAAATCTACACTTTTAATCAAATTTTAATAGATTCTTTCCTTCAAGTTCAGATTTTTGCGTCTCAGGTGTAGCAATCTGAATTCTGTTGAGAACTTGCAATTCATTTCAGGAGCGCCATGGGTTCTATCGTAGGCCTCCATTACTGCTGTTTTGCTGCAGTTAGTGAATTAGTGTTGTGGGTGCGTGAGCTCTGTGTTAAGGGGGCAAATGGAATAAAAACTTACTTCCGAAATGCTGTCTTTATTTTATTCCTTCTCCTTCTCATGTCCCTAACCATACTTATAATGGTCTCAGTGAAGCTTTATCAAGGTTGTGTATTTTTGGCATCTGGATTTGACCTATCTCACCGGCTCGATTATAAATAAAGTCAATTTCATCTTTCCAATTAGATACTTGAGTATATACCTACCCTTATTAGCAGGCAATTAACAATCTCTTTCTTAAGTCCTGCCTTAGCTGGAAAATTTCTTAAGAAATACCAGTGTTTCTTTGTATCAAAGAGGTCAGTCTTGCTCCAAGCACAAAGCAGAAGGAACTTGCATTCTCTGTTGCCTCCACTGTTATGGGATGTCACTGTCGAACACTAGCTTGGCACTGTTGGAAAGACGCTTGTCTGTCTTTGCAGAAATCATTTCCTACTCACACTGCCTGGCACCCACACAGTGGTGTCCCAGGCTCACCCACTAAAAGTTGACAATTCTAAATTTCTAAGACTATGGTGGTGGGGTCAAGTGGCTCGTCAAATCCTCAGTGGCTTCAGCCTCAGCCGCATGTGTGCCAGAATTAGTTTTCCACCAGAAAAAGTTGATTCTGACAACTTGTGCATGTTTTGTTGTTGTTTTTATGGAGGGATAAAATTTTCATTAATGCCCCATGTTATTTCTTAAAGATAGACTCTGATTGGGCGGCGCCTGTGGCTCAAAGGAGTAGGGCGCCGACCTCATATGCCAGCGGTGGAGTGAGTTCAAACCCAGACCCGGACAAAAACCGCAAAAAAAAAAAAAAAAAAAGATAGACTCTGACCATGGAAATGTGAGGTCAAAGAATATGAAAATTTTGAAGGATAGACATTTATGTGTTTGTGTATGTAATGTGTGTGTATATGTATATATGTATGTGTGTGTGTGTGTTTGTATCTGAATTGCCCTCCAGAAATATGAACAAATGTATACCTGCAACTGTAGCAAAGGAAAAGTTTCCCGGCATTTTGACAGTCTTTTTTGCTGTAGCCACACAAACTACACTTCTATAACATAATGGGATAATCCTATGTTTGCAATATGAAACCACACGGATGTCATAGTTCATCATCCTTTTCTGCCTTTGAAAGATGCTACATGCCTAATTCAGCTTTTTTGTTTGTTTTCAAAGCATAGCACATTTCAGCACTAAGTTGTTCATAGTACTTGTTTTCTTGCAACTTTACTTCCCATTAATCAACAAAATCCATACAAGGAAAAATACAATACTATTTGCTTGTTTTGTTAGCACACACATCATTTGAAATAAATGACTACACAGATTGCTGAAAATTAAAATGTTCTAAGAGCTCTTTATCATCACACTGCAGCATTTGGAAAGTGAACTGGTTTGCACGGAGTTAAACAAAATATGTTTTTTCAGCAACTGCAATTGAGGCTGGTTTCATTTTTATTCCCTCTTCCTCAAACCCATCAGGCCAAAGTATATTTGTTAATTTAATACATATCACATAAACATACAAATTATTTTTTTCAAGTACATTTTGATATGTTATGGTGACAGCTGTGATGAGGACAAGAAAGGTTAAAAATTGGGGAGCCTATGAAAAGAACAGAGTACCATGAAAGGCCACAGGCTGTTGGTCCATGACTCTGCTCTGAGCAGCCAGGTAGAGAAATGCTTCCAGAGAATTAGTCCAGATAATAACCATGCAGTTTCTCGAA
Source organism: Perodicticus potto (assembly GCA_963574655.1). Classification (NCBI taxonomy): domain Eukaryota; kingdom Metazoa; phylum Chordata; class Mammalia; order Primates; family Lorisidae; genus Perodicticus; species Perodicticus potto. The sequence goes on along the minus strand of CAUYRH010092864.1, from coordinate 3,857 downwards.
TGTGCAGCAAACAAAAACTTTCCTGTTCCCATTTTTTTCTTGCCCAACCACTCCAGTCTCTTTGTGGAATTATAAAGGAAACATCCTAACAATTCACTTCCCAGAAGATAAAGTGATGATAAGGTAATTACCTTGAATCTAATTCTCACCAACAAAGAAACTTCACAGATGACAGAAAACTTAGAAAAAATTGACATTGTCATTTATTTTGGAATTCATTATCCTGGTGAAGGCTGAGTGCTATCCTATTTGATATTCGGCAAGTGAATTTCAGTTCAGAGAAATGGGGATGATGGATCTGAAAGGGGGCCATCAAGAGAATCTTAGAAAAAGCTCTACAACTGTAATTCTGAGTTGCATTTTTAGGCGGTCTTGATAAAAAAAGAGAAGCATCTAAATCAATGCCACAGTGCATGGAATGTTTTCTGACAGATTTAGATTTTAAAAGATCACATGCAAAGAAGTAGAAGGAAAGGTATATAATAAGGAATAAGTGCAAGAGAGGGTTGAGAAGAATGATGCAGAAGCAAATGATGGAAAAGGACTACACAATTTCAGATGGGGGAAGTGGACCCCGAGAAGGCTTGGCTAGAGAGAGATTCAATAGGAGAGCAAAACTCAAGGCTGTCTATCTTTATCCAGGCATATCAATTGTTCTCAATTCTATTTAGTTGCACATGTCAAATACCTAACCTATTTCTGCTTATTCCCAGAGGGTATTTAAGTGGGAAGTTCCATAGCTAGGGACTTTAAAAGATGTTATCTCTTTTGTCTCTTGTCCATCTATGTTTTGGCTTCATTCTTGAGAATGTTTTCTACATACAATAGTATTACTCTAGGACTTTATCATTCGTACTCCTCACTCTCTTGGAAGATTTATTTCCCTGGTATTGCAAATCAATACCTCTTTCTGCATGTGCCCCGCCCAGAAGAGGCTTTATGGTTGGCTGCCTATGTGATTGGTAGCCTCCTTAGGAGACAGATGAAGAGCCGGAGAAGGAGAAAATGTAGCTAAAGAAACCCCATCGGACAAGCAGATGTCTTCTTTGCCATCCAGAAAAATGCTTTCCGTTTGCCAGTTTATATCTAGATGTGGCATTCTGTCTTTCTCATCTGAATGGTCTTCAGGATGAGAGGTCATAAATTCTAGAGAAAAAACCGCCTTTGGCAGAATGCTTGGAAATGGTAGATACCTTCAAGATGTAGGAGGGACATAGGCCATCAGTGAAATTCGGGATTATTATAAACAGTCCAAGAATCAACCCAAACTGTGTGTGACAAGTGAAACAGGATGTTGGCATGGCTGTCACTTGTGCTCCAGGATAATTAGTCTTGTATATGCAGAAGGCTTCTCTAGGGACAATGAGTTCCTTCAAAAAGGAATGTTGTCCTGTGTTTCACCCTGACAGTTTTTGTTTTCTGTGCATCTCATCAAGCAAAAGTTATTAAAGGCAGAAAAATAAATTCTAGTCTTGCTTTTGATTTTGACATTTTTGGCTTCTGTAGAGTCAGAAAAATTAACTTTTCAAATTCAATTTATTTGCTCATTATGACCTTCTGGTTGTATATTACTGAATACATTTAGAGAAATATTACTTTATGTATTGGGTAGGGTTGTTAGAAAATTATAATGGTCAGAAATAAAACGGAACCATAAAATCTAAATTATAAGCTTCTGTTAAACTGTGGAATTAGGAAAAGAATATCTCATTTTAGGAGATTTCAAGCTTTAATATTTCTAAGAAACAAACAGGAACAAAATAACAGCTATTGTTTATTCCACCTAAATATTCCTTTGAAATGTGGTAAGTTGATATGTGCCCTTTCTATCCCCGTTTTCAGGTGTTTGGTGATATCAGTGGCTTAAAGCTTGTGAGCAGTGAAATGATCACAGCTATTCAGGAGCAAATAAGTGACATGGACGCTGCTATGGGAAACCCCGAGGATATTAAATCAAGGGAAATGAAAAGAACCCATTAAAATAAAAAGGTATTCTTTTCTGCTGGTTAAATATTTAACTCATCGCTATGAATTAATGCTTCAACTAAGAAGGAGTCATAGGGCTACTTCCTTCTTGTTTTCCTAAAACTCCAAGGTCACAAGTTATGGTGATAATACTATGTTCAATTTCTTTTCAACCCTATTGCCTTAAAATATGTAGTTGTCTAAATGACTTTTAGACATAATTTTTTGATATTAAAACAACAGCTATTAGAAATCATAATCATAGCAAGTATGTTTTCAGAGAGAATAGAGATCATCTTTGTGGCAGGTGCAGTGGCGCTCTACTGTAATCTTAGCACTCTGGGAAGCGGAGAGGCTGGAGGATTGCTTGAGGTCAGGAGTTCAAGACCAGCCCAAGCAAAAGCAAGACCCCACCTTTACTAAAAATAGGTAAATTGGCCAGGTGTTAGCAGGCTCCTACCGTCTCAGATATTCCAGAGGCTGAGACAGGAAGATCGCTTAAAACCAGGACTTTGAGGTTGCTGTGAGCTTAGAAATGAAAATGAAAAAGAAAGACGTAATTTTCGCAAACTTAAAAAGTGTTACTCTGAAATTTCAAGAGGGATAGCATCCCGTTTTTAACATTCTTTGGCAATAGTATTATTTCATGTAGAGATAATTGAGAAATTGGCTAGAAGATGATTAAGACTAAGTCTCTTTACCCTTCAATTAGCTGAAAAATTTTATATTTTGGTCAAGAAGGAACTTTAAAAAATGGAAAAAGTATTTCGATGCAGTAATCGTCTGATTTCTTTTCTGAATGTATTTATCTTCTTTCATTCTTTTCAAGGATTTTGTTTTTAATCCTTATCTTAAACACTGTTACTGTTATTAAATATTAAGCCTTTTTGATTCCGTGAAGGCAAAAAGTGGAAACCTAATAAACACATGTATATGTAAAAAAAAAAAAAAAAAATGGAAAAAAAATTGATTACAACCAACCAAACAAACAAACAAAAACCCTAAATCACATAAATAAGTTAGTTTACAGAGGATATATTTTGTGTTTTAAGATAATAACCAGCAAGGCCAAACTGGCTGGCTCAGAAATGGTCCCTTTGAATTCATCCTATCTCTTTCTAAAGTGTTCAAAGTAACACAGCCCTCTTTCCAGTCCTTATACAACACAAATAACCTTTTTTTCCTCTTTAATTCCTTGCTTTCCTCTCTTTCAACCGAAAATTTAGAATCTGAGGAATAATCACAAATGGACAACGAATCATCAAAGTGTTGACGGCTCATAAAAGTCTTACATCACTAAGAATAATTTGGCTCCATTAGAGAACAATAACTACAGTAGATATCTATCTAAGCTCTCTGACTTTCTTCTGCACATTTAGGGAAAGACAGGAAGTATTTTTTTTTTTTTTGGCCACATTTTTCAAGCAGAAGGCAGTGCTTATGAGAGGGGTCAAAATTGACACTGATAATCATGCGAAAGTATCCAATCCTTATGATTTTTTGATTTCCACCTCTAATCATTGTCTAGCTATTAAGATACCATCAGTATCACCAGCAGTGTAGAAGTGTTCCCTTTTCTCCACATCCACGCCAACATCTCTGGTTTTGGGATTTTGTCATGTAGGCTAATCTTACTGGATAGGTGATATCTCACTTAGAGATCTAAAAATAGACCTGCCATTTGATCCTATAATTCCTTGACTAAGTATATACCTAGAAGACCAAAAATCACATTATAACAAAGACATTTGTACCAGAATATTTATTGCAGCCCATTCATAATTGCTAAGTCATGGAAGAAGCCCAAGTGCCCATTGACCCACGAATGGATTAATAAGTTGTGGTACATGTATACCATGGAATACTATGCAGCCTTAAAGAAAGATGGAGAC
>CAUYRH010092863.1:0-16911 GCA_963574655.1 Perodicticus potto | reverse complement strand
CACAGCTCACAGCAACCTCAAACTTCTAGGCTCAGGGGATTCTCTTGCCTCAGCCTCCCGAGTAGCTGGGACTACAGGTGTCCGCCACAACGCCCGGCTTTTTGTTGCAGTTTTCCTGGCCGGGTTTGAACCTGCCACCCTTGGGTATATGAGGCTGGCGCCCTACTCGCTGAGCCACAGGTTAAGAGACTGAGTCTTGCTCAGTTGTCAAGGTTTGGAATGCAATTGGGAGCGCAGTTCACCACAGCCTCAAACCCAGAGGCCAAGACTCTTAAGTATCCTTTCTGGAGGCAGTGGCCAAGTATTATCTTCAAAAGTCACGAGGGAGATTCAAATAAGGTTCCAAGATGCTAGATAATTGCCTCAAAGCACATAGCAGAGGCAGCCTTGGCTCTAAAGCCTTACTCAAACCCCATGCTATCACTCTGAAGGGTTACCTTTTGGTCATAAAATACCAAATAGTGAGGCAGCGCCTGTGGCTCAAGGAGTAGGGTGCCGGCCCCATATACTGGAGGTGGTGGGTTCAAATCTGGCCCCAGCACCTCCCAAAAAAAAAAAAACTGCGAAAGAAATACCTAATAGGGGCACTTTGAGAGGCAAAGCCCAACATTATCCATTCAGACAGAGTCCAGGGAAGAGTACCTGTGTTCCCCACTTACCTATCCAGCTGACCCCAACTCCCTTTTTGATGGTGACAAGGTTTCGTAAAAAGCATGCCCCCAAGGGAGGACCCACTGATTGGCAACCACCCAGTGTAATCTCATTAGCCTGCAATTCTGGTTTTAGGGACTTTGGACTCTGGGAGATAGTGACAAATGAGGGTTGTGGCTGGCTCACCCAGGCAATGCTGTCTTGCGAAGGTTGTTGAGTGACTAGTTGCCATACCCTAGTAATCACCCAGCTTCACCATGAGCACCTTGAACATTCACTGCACAGTCAGAACATAACCATGTGCCCCAAAGGGACACCTAATTCAGCAAGGCAGGAGAGGGAGGTCAGAGATGTCACAAAGGGAATAATAGCTGTTCAGTTGCCTCCACTCCCTCCCCTCCCTTTAACATTACCTTGCCCTTTAACATTACCTTGTCCTCCCCTTCAAAATAGATTCCATTGACCATTTGGAGGAATACTTTTTTTTTTGTAGAGACAGAGTCTCACTTTATCGCCCTCTGTAGAATGCAGTGGCATCACACAGCTCACAGCAACCTCCAACTCCTGGGCTTAGGTGATTCTCTTGCCTCAGCCTCCCTAGTAGCTGGGACTACAGGCACATGCCACAACGCCTGACTATTTTGTACTAGTTTTGGCCAGGGCCGGGCCCAACCCTCCACCCTTGGCATATGGGGCTGGCACCTTACCCACTGAGCCACAGGCTCTGTCCCCTTTTTTTGGTGCAGTTTTTGGGGCCAGTGCCCTACTCCGTTGAGCCACAGGCACTGCCCAGGAATCCCTTTTAAAAGCTCAGCTCAAAGGCCAACATTTCTTGAAGATCTCCCCTAACACTTTCTCCTATAAATTTATGCCCTTCTAGGGTTCCAGGCTTTTTTTTTTTTTTTTTTTTGAGACAGAGACTCAAGCTGTCATCCTGGGTAGAATGCTGTGGCATCACAGCTCACAGCAACCTCCACCTCCTGGGCTCAAGCGAGTCTCTTGCCTCTGCCTCCCAAGTAGCTGGGACTACAGGCGCCCGCCACAACGCCTGGCCATTTTTTGGTTGCAGCCGTCATCGTTGTTTGGCGGGCCCGGGCTGGATTCGAACCCGCCAGCTCAGGTGTACGTGGGTGGCGCCTTAGCCCGTTGAGCCACAGGCCCCGAGCCTAGGGTTCCAGACTTTTAAAACCAAGTATCAAACGCTTCAGGTCAGCAAGGTGGCTCTTACCTGTAATCCTAGCACTATGGTAGGCTGAGGAGGGGGTACTGCTTGAGTTCACTAGTTTTGAGATCAGCCTGAGCAAGAGTGAGACCTTGCTGGGCATTCTGACATATGCCTGTAGTCTCAGCTACTGGGGTGGCTGAAGTAGGAAGACTGCTTGAACCCTGGAGTTTGAGGTTGCTGTGAACTATGAGACAACAGCACTCTAGCAAGGGCAAGAGGGTGAGACTGTCTCAAAAAGAATCCCCCCCCCCAAAAAAAACCCACTTCAGTTTATCTATTTACACATCTACCTTTTACTGGACACCGAAGTCCCTTCAAGGCAGGGATAACATCCCCCAGGCCTAAATATTGGAAGTTATCCAACAACCCCAGATATCAAACAACTTGATAATGAACAGCTATTGTTCATTGTCTGTGTGGCAGGGACTGTATTACACTGCTCATTATCTCCACTTTACAATTAAGAAACTGAGGCAGTGTGGCTCAATGGGTAGGGGACCGGCCCCATATACCAAGGACGCAGGGACTGTATTAGACTGTTCATTATCTCCACTTTACAATTAAGAAACCGAGGTAGTGTGGCTCAATGGGTAGAGGACCGGCCCCATATATACTGAGGATGGCGGGTTCAAACCCAGCCCCGGCCAAACTGCAACAAAAAAATAGCCGGGGGCCTGTAGCCCCAGCTACTTGGGAGGCTAAGGCAAGAGAATTGCCTAATCCCAGGAGTTGGAGGTTGCTGTGAGCTGTGATGCCACAGCACTCTACCAAAGGTGATAAAGTGAGACTCTGTCTCTTAAAAAAAAAAAGAAAGAAAAAAAGAAACTGAGGCAGAGAATATCAACAACTTGCCCAAATTCAGCAGCAAGGGTCAAGACCCAAACACAAAGATTTTTGCTTTTTCTTTCTCCTTTAAGGTGTCACTAAGGTCTATCACTATCTAACAGAACTTTCTGCAATGATGGAAAGGTCTACATGCTGTCATATGATAGGTACTAGTTACTAAAAGCTGTTGAGCACTTGAAATGTAACCAACGGTAACAAAAATTCTAAACTTCAATTATACATTTTAAATAGTACATATGGCTAGTGTTTACTTTGGCACAGGTAGAGGTCTTTTTGCTGAGTGGTGAGATCTGAGGCAAACTAATCCATCTCCTACTTGGAAACTGTTTCCTTATCCGTGAAATGGTATCATTTTTCTCTGAAGTTTAGCCCAAATGAGATAATGAGTTTCTTCTTTCAGCCCAAATGAGATTATGTAAAAAGCACCAAAACTATATAAGCAGAGAGAGAAGTTTCAGACACGTATGGTGCCTGGACTGCAATGAAACAGATCTTTGGGTTGAGGCCCTAGGCAGGAACAAAGGGAGGACCTATCAAGAGACTACGTCTGGTGAGGAGCTCCAGGCCTACCTACCAGCCACATGGTCTCAGGGGAAAGAGCCCCACTTCCCCTCCTTCCACATAACAGAGCACAGACCTCATGCAGCCCCAAAGGGACAAGAAAAGACTTTAATGAGGGAAGGGAGGATCCACCAAAATCAAAAAAGGAACAGTAAGCGTGGGAGCAAAGGAGCCAGAGCAGGCAGGAAGGCCTGGCCAGGAGATTCTGGAGGAGGGCTGACCTCTCCACCTGTAGCGCAGGCGCCACACTGACAGATAAGGCCTAACAGTGGCCCCTCTCAGCTGTGAGAGCACTAAATGGCTGCTGTAGCCAGAGGTTGCCTGGCTTTTGAGCTCCCACCCTAGCCATGACTGGAGGTCATCAATTCAGCCCTTGTCCCCAACCTGTGCTGGGTGGCCATCTTCAGACAAAACTCAGGAAGCTGGCAGAGGGTCCCCACAGTTAGACTGGGCCCAAGGAGGCTTGGGAATAAAAGGGTAAGGGAGAGGAGCTGGAGTCTGAACCCCCCACCTAGGGTGGCACGGGGGAGGTAAGGTAGTCGCCTTCTGGCTCCAGGCCCGCCCAGACCCACAGCGACCAATAAGACACAATCACTGGGACCAGTCAGAGCCACTGGAGGTGGAGGTTGTTTTAAAAAAAAAAAAGACAAAAAGGTTAAAGTCTCCTACAAGCATAGTTAAGTTTCAAGACATTAAAAAAAAAATCTGTCCCAGCCCAGGGGACTGAACATCAGAAGCCAGCGCCAGCCTGACCAGGCACGTGTGGCCTTGGGGCAGGTCCACTGCACAGCTAGCAAGCACACCAACCGCCTCCCACATCCAACACCCACCCGACCCAGCTCCCTGCTGCCGCCGCCGCTGCCGCCACCAATGCCTCCGCTGCTGCTGCTTGGGGGAGTGACTCCAGGACGCCTTCACAGACACAGGGGAGTGTGGGGGGAAGGCCACAAGATCCAGCCAGATGGTTTAAAACTGTCAAAAGAACCAAGAGGCAGAACATGGTGATTATTACTGTATCCTGGTGAGCCTACTATGGGGAAGTAGGCTGATTTGAGAGCTGTCACTGTGCTCAGATCTCAGAGAGGGAGAGCTGGAACCCAGGACACCCTATGGTCATATTCAGCCAGTGTTCAGAAGTAGTGTGTGGGTACTATCAGCAAACCTAGCACTAGTTAAGGCAGAAAAAGTAACAGTGATGAGAGCTTCTCCACAGCTCCCCAAGCTGTGTTATGAAGGCTGCTACAAAGCCCTGCCTATGTATCGCTTGGTAAACTGAGGTTGCTTTCTTTTTTTGAGACAGAGCCTCAAGCTGTCGCCTGGGGTAGAGTACCGTGGCATCGCAGCTCACGGCAACCTCCAACTCCTGGGCTTAAGTGATTCTCTTTCCTCAGCTTCCCAAGTAGCTGAGACTACAGGCGCCCACCACAATGCCCAGCTATTTTTTGGCTGTAGTTGTCATTGTTTGGCAGGTGTGGGCTGGATTCGGACCCGCCAGCTCTGGTGTATACGGCTGGCACCAAGCCCTGAGGTTGCTTTGTTTAGACATGGGGTCTCACATGCAAGCAGCTTAGGGACTCAGAAGGCTAAGGGGAAAAGAACCTAGAATCTGGTACTTTGTGTCAAACTTTGGGTGATCTTCCAACTAGGACAGGCCCTTGAAATGTTTTCTGCCCTCAAGTATCCCCCATGGCATCTAGAACAGAATGTTGTAAACCAATGGTTATGACTGAATCCAGCCTAAAGACAAGTATCATTTGGTCCATGCAGTATCCAAAAAAAATTAATGAAGGCTAGGCATGGTGGCTTACGCCTGTAATCCTAGCACTCTGGGAGGCTTAGGCAGATGAATTGCCTGAGCTCACAGGTTGGAGACCAGCCTGAGCAAGAGCAAGACCTCATCTCTAAAAATAGTCGGGCGTTGTGATGGGCACCTGTAATCTCTGGGAGGCTGAGGCAAGAGATCACTTGAGCCCAAGAGTTTGAGGCTGCTGTGAACTAAGATGCCACAGCACTATACCAAGGGTGATAAAGACAGAGAGAAAAAAAAAAATTAATGAACTCACTGCCCGCCTTAAAAACATGGGAGATAGGGCGGCGCCTGTGGGTCATCGAGTAGGGCGCCAGCCCCATATGCCAAAGGTGGTGGGTTCAAACCCAGCCTCCGCCAAACTGCAAAACAGAAAAATAGCTGGGCGTTGTGGTGGGTGTCTGTAGTCCCAGCTACTCAGGAGGCTGAGGCAAGAGAATCGTCTAAGCCCAAGAGCTGGAGGTTGCTGTGAGCTGCGTGACGCCACTGCACTCTACTGAGGGCAATAAGGTGAGACTCTGTCTCTACAAAAACAAAACAAAAAACAAAACATGGGAGATAACATACACAAATCCAGATTTGGGGATTCTCTTGAAAAGTTGGAAGATGAAGCCACGACAGGCTGCAGTAATAATGTTCTGCAGATGAAGCCTATGCCAGTAGGTCCTTGGCCCACCCACTACCTGCCCAACTTGTGCATCCACCTGAGTTTTTTTTTTTTTTTTTTTTTTTGTAGAGACAGAGTCTCACTTTATCGCCCTCAGTAGAGTGCCATGGCGTCACACAGCTCACAGCAACCTCCCAACTCCTGGGCTTAGGCGATTCTCTTGCCTCAGCCTCCCGAGTAGCTGGGACTACAGGCACCCACCACAATGCCCAGCTATTTTTTCTGTTTTTGCAGTTCGGCCGAGGCTGGGTTTGAACCCGTCACCTTCGGTATATGGGGCCGGCGCCCTACTCACTGAGCCACAGGCGCCGCCCGCATCCACCTGAGTTTAGGATCCCTGCTGGAGGCTATACTATTTTAGATTTTTGAGTTGGAAAACTCAGCTCCACATTCTGGTTCCTCCATTTTCTGGGTGAGGGACCTCAAGCAAGTGACTTCCCTACTACAGCACCAGTTTAATCATCTATTAAATGGTGAGAATAACTGAGTCAAAGATTGTTTTAAGTACTAAATGGGTCATGTGAACATTGTTTTGTAGGTGTATAACTCTAAAAATGAAAAATGGTCATAAATAAAGTGAAGGATTGTTGAATGAGTGAGCCTGCACAAGAGTGAGACCTGGTCTCTACTAAAAAATAGAAAAACTAGCCGGGTGTAGTTGTGCGTGCCTGTAGTCCCAGCTACTTGGGAGGCTGAAGCAAGAGGATTGCTCAAGCCCAAGAGTGTGCAAGAACTGAGGTTGCTATGAGCTATGATGCCATGATGGCACTCTACCCAGGGCAACAAAGGGAGACTGTCTCAGGAAAAAAAAAAAAAAAAAGGTTGAACACTCCGAACAAAGGCTTCTTAGTGCTCTGGTCTCAAAATTTTAGTGCTATCATACATGGAAAGCTTACTATGTACCACGGGCTACATTTTACACACATGAGCTCACGTCATGCTCAACCACTCTGAAAAATAAATATTAATTAGTAGGTACTCATTTCACAGCTGAAGAAAGCAAGGCTTAGTTGAGAAATTCAGTGACATGGCTTAGGAAGCAGGAGAGCCGGATTTCAACTGTAGAGTGATACCACAGCCTGCATGAGCTGAACAACCATGATGCTCTGTGCTCATAGTATAGCTGTGTACACTGGCCACCCTCAGTATAATGAAACACAGAGGAAGTGGGTATCATTTCCATTTTTAGGAATGTGATCTCCTCTGGGCTGGGTTTGTATGCACTAGTAGGAATAAATACCATCTGGGGGTCAGTAAACTCTGGTTGGAACATATCAACAAACCAAAGATTGTTTGGTAGAAGGGGGGGAGAAAAGAAGGCATGTCCTGAATGTCTAAACAAGAACAACTATGTCATCAGTTCATCAATGTAAACAATTCCTCCTCTTCAGAGGACTATAATCTTTTTGGGTTAGAAAGGCACAATTTAAGAGAAATCTAGAGGACTTAAACTAGGAAAGGAATGGAAAACAGGTTAAAGGAATCACAACTTTAAGGCTGAGAGACACTGAAGTCAATTTGAGAAATGGAATTATACCATGGTTAACTGCCCTGGATTCCTAGAAAATTCACATGTGGACTCTACTTGTTTCACTGGAGGTTTGAACTAGATATATGTAGGGGCTCTAACATTTTAGATGTAGAAATGGACGTCTAAGTTCCTATGAGAGACTAAGGGTGTCCCATACATGCAGATGTGGACAATGCCCTGTAGTTCTCCAGAGGTGAACCTCAGATCTTCCAGGTCCAAAGTACCTGCCTTGCGGATTAACCGTGCACTAGGGGTCCTGGGGTCCTCAGGAAACAAACATACTGTCGGAATCACCTTCCTACCCCAGCGCTAAGTTCTCAATAAGACCCATGGCTCTGAAAGGAAATAGAAGGGCCTCTACTCACGTTCTTGAGGAACTCCTCAGCCACAATGCGTGCACGGGCATTGACTGACAGCTTCATCTCACTGATCTCCTTGTCAATCTCCTCCATGAAGTGGATCACAAAGTCTACCAACTTGTGTTTGTACATTTGCTCTGTGTGGAAGTTGGTGATCAGAAAACTAATGTCATACCCCTAGGGAAGAAAGATAGAAGGGAGGAGGACGAGATGAAACAGCAGACAATAATGCTCTGGGGACAGGTAGCTGACCAAGTCCTCATCTTCATTCATCCACCCCGCTTCCACCAGGCTGTGATCTCCTTCCAAGCCACGTGCCCTTCCAGTCAGCAGCCCACCTGTTCTGGAGATAGTGTGTGTGCGTAGGGTGGGGGGGGTGTCTAGATTAGATCGAAGCAACTGCACCCAGCTGCAAGACTTTTGTGTATCAGACATTTCTGGAAGACCATCTACAGCACAAAGAGTTCTGCATTCAGAATGAGTCAAAGGAGAGTAAAGGAACTTGAAATTTTGTTACAGAAGGACCTAGGCTAGGCCGGGTCCTTTAACCCCAGCACTTTGGGAGGCCAAGGCAGATGGAAGGCATGAGCTCAGGAGTTCAGGACCAGCCTGAGCAAGAATGAGAACCCCACCTCTACTACCCCATCTAGCTGAGCATTGTGGCGGATGCCTATAGTCCCAGCTACTTGGAGACTGAGGCAAGAGGATCTCTTCAGCTCAGGACTTCAAGATTGCTATGAACTAGGACGATACCATGGCACACAGGGCAAAAAGACTCTGTCTCAAAAAAAGAAAACATGGCTCGGCACCTGTGGCTCAACGGGCTAAGGCGCCAGCCACGTACACCTGAGCTGTGGGTTCGAATCCAGCCCGGGCCGCCAAACAACGACGGCTGCAACCAAAAAATGGCTAGGCGTTGTGGTGGGCGCCTGTAGTCCCAGCTACTTGGGAGGCGGAGACAGGAGACTCGCCGAGCCCAGGAATTGGAGGTTGCTGTGAGCTGTGATGCCACAGCACTCTATCCAGGGTGACAGCTTGAGGCTCTGTCTCAAAAAAAAAAAAAGAAGAAAAGAAAACATAACCTAGGCCAAGGACCATAACTCAGGCCTATATTTCTAGCACTTTGGGAGGAGGATCACTTGAGGCCGAGTTTAAGACCAGCCTGAGCAAGAGCAAGACACCATCCTTGCAAACAACAGAAAAATTAGCTATATATTGTGGTGTACTCCTGTAGTCCTAGTTACTTGGGAGGCTGAGGCAGGACTGATTAAGCCCAGAAGTTTGAGGTTACTGTAAGCTATGACGGCACTGCACTCTAGCCTGGCAAGACAGCCAGACCGTGTCTCAAAAACAAAGAATATAATCAAACAACAGGGAACAGTTAATCCAGAGAAGGGATGATGTGGAAGAAGGGTGGAATTGAGATCTTTTACTACTGGAGGGTTAGAAAAAGAGTAATTTTATTTATTTTGGGTGGCCTCAAAGGTTAGATATACGACCAGGAGAATCTGGCTCAGGATGAGGAGAATTTGGCCAGTACATCAGATGTGTGTGACAAGGGCGCACTCTGCTCTGCTTGGTAGTTGCTCAGTCACAGGGGATGTTTTAAGTTTACCTGGCAAGGAATTTATAGGTGGATTCAAGTCCAAACTCACGTAACAACTGACCCAAAGTTAACTGTGGCTTTGAGAGACTCATTTGATTGGCAGCAAAGCTTAGATTCAATTCACTACGTTCTTTCTGCTATTAATCGGTAAGCTCTGGGAAGGTGAGCAGCGCGTCATAGCTTTCTTTGCCTTTTCTATGGTTATGGTAGAGACAACTTCTCTTAAGCTTCTAACCCTCTTTGTTCCTGTTCCAGGTGAGATACAGGTCAACTCTCTCTCAACTTGAGTAGTGTGTGCTCTACAGCTGGAGGAGCAGCAATCCTGGATGCAGAAACAATCCTAGGCCACACAATGATAGGATCCTGGGTATTACAAACACACGATCACAAGGTCTCACCTCCACTGGTTTCCTTCGAAGGATAAAGAAGTTCTCTGCTCGCATCATCATGAAGCGCATAAACTTGTGGCATAAAATCTTCTCAATCTCATCAGCCTGGAGAGAACAAAGGAGAAACATGTTGCTCTAAAGCTAACACCTAAGACAAAGATAACCTGGTCTTCTGACCCCAATTTCCCCCAGGCTTGCTGGTAGCAGTGAGGTTTGATAGTGGGAGCATTCATGGCCTGATTGGCCTTTGATTGTAGGGGACTTGGTTGCCAACTGAAAGAAGGGTCTACCTTAGAACATCTCTAACTTCATGAGGCATTATTGTGATTTTGTCCTTACCCATTCCAGAGGGGTAACCCAGTCTTTTACTTAGCTCTTTTAGAAACTACACCTAAACTCAAAGCTGCCTCTCCTAAAAAACTATCCTTGTTGGCCAGGTGCAGTGTTCACGTCTATAATCCTAAACACTTTGGGAGGCTGAAGCAGGATTGCTTGAGGCCAGCCCGGGCAATACAGTGAGGCCCCATTTTTTAAAAAATAAAAGAAACTGGCTGGGCATGGTGGTATGTGCCTGCAGTCCCAGCTAATTGGGAGACTAAGGTAGAAGGATCACTTGAGCCCAGGAGTTAAAAGCTACAGTGAGCTAAATGATCTTGCCACTGTATGCTCACCTGATAGAGTGAGGCCCTGACTCTTAAAAAAAAAAACAACAACAAAAAGGGCTTAGTGTCTGTAGCTCAGTGGCTGGGGCACCAACCACATACACTGGAAGTGGTGGGTTCGGATCCGGCCCGCGCCTGCGAAACGACAACAACTACAGCCAAAAAATGGCTGGGCGTTGTGGCGTTCCAGCTACTTGGGAGGCTGAGGCAAGAGAATCGCTTGAGCCCGGGAGTTTGAGGTTGCTGTAAGCTATGATGCCACAGGGCTCTACCCAGGGCGACAGCTTGAGAATCTGTCTAAAAAGAAAAAAAAAGGTCCTGAGCTATTTCCTTTCTCATTTCATTAGTGCTGTATCTCTCAAAGTGTGTGGCAGGTACCACTGGGAGTTATCAGAGATAACCTTTGGTGGTCTCTGCTTTAGTAACACTGAATATCAAACGATCCCCAAAGTTTCTCCCTTCTGAATTCTCTTTCAATTTTTTTTTCTTTTTTTAATTTAAGATAAAGAGTCTCATCCTTTATGAGGATGTAGTGGCTCATCCTTTATGTGGATGTAGTGGCTCATACCTGTAATCCTAGCACCCTGGGAGGCCAAGGCAGGTGGATGGTCTAACTTCACAGGTTCAAGACCAGCCTGAGCAAGAGCAAGACCTCGTCTCTAAAAATAGCCAGGCATTGTGGCAGGCACCTGTAGTCCCAGCTACTTGGGAAGCTGAGGTGAGAGAATTGCTTGCACCCAAGAGTTGGAGGTTGCTGTGAGCTATGATGCTACAGCACTCTACTGAGGGTGACAATGTAAAACTCTTAACTCCAAAAAGAGAAAACATGGCTTGGCGCCTGTAGCTCAGCGGCTAGACTAATAGCCATACACCAGAGCTGGCGGATTCAAACCTAGCCTGGGTCTGCCAAACAACAATGGCAACTACAACAACAAAATAGCTGGGCGTTGTGGCAGGGGTCTGTAGTCCCAGCTACTTGGGAGGCTGAGGCAAGAGAATTGCTTAAGCCCAAGAATTTCAGGTTGCTGTGAACTGTGATGACATAGCACTCTACCGAGGGTGACATAGTGATACTCTGTCTCAAAAGAAAAAAAGTCTTGGCTCGGCGCCTGTGGCTCAACGCACTAAGACACCAGCCACGTACACCTGAGCTGGCAGGTTCAAATCCAGCCTGGGCTGCAACCAAAAAAATGGCTGGGTGTTGTGGTGGGTGCCTGTAGTCCCAGCTACTTGGGAGACAGGCAGGAGACTCGCTTGAGCCCAGGAATTGGAGGTTACTGTGCGCTGCTGCTGCCACTCTATCCAGGGTGACAGCTTGAGGCTCTGTCTCAAAAAAAAAAAAAAAAGTCATCTGTTGCCCAGGCTAGAGTGCTGTGGCATCAGCCTAGCTCATAGCAAATTCAAATGCCTGGCTTCAAGCAATCTTCCTGCTTTAACTCTCGAGTAGCTAGGACTACAGGCACCCACCACCACGCCCAGCTAAATTTTCTGTTTTTAGTAAGATAGGGTACTACTCTTGCTCAGGCTGGTCTTCAACTCCTAAGCTCAGGCAATCCACCCACCTCGGCTTACCACAGTGCTAGGATTACAAGCATGAGCCACTGTGCCCAACCACTTCCAATGTTTCTTTCTTTCTTCTTTTTTTAATTTTTAGGCAAAGAACTTTATTCTTTTTTTTTTTTTTTTGAGACAGAGCCTCAAGCTGTCACCCTGGATAGAGTGCCGTGGCATCACAGCTCACAGCAACCTCCAGCTCCTGGGCTCAAGTGAGTCTCTTGCCTCTGCCTCCCAAGTAGCTGGGACTACAGGCACCCACCACAACACCGGGCCATTTTTTTGGTTGCAGCCGTCATTGTTGTTTGGCGGGCCCAGGCTGGATTCGAACCCGCCAGCTCAGGTGTACGTGGCTGGCACCTTAGCCCGTTGAGCCACAGGCACCAAGCCTATTAATTTTTCTTTCCAACTTTATTCCCAGGCTTCTTCAGCTTAATTAGCTGCAAAGACTGAATTATGTGGGTGGTGCCTGTGGCTCAAAGGAGTAGGGTGCCAGTCCCATATGCCAGAGGTGGCAGGTTCAAATCCAGCCCCAGCCAAAAACTGCAAAAAAATGAAAGAATTATGTATAAGCAAAAACTAAAAAACACGGCAATGTCCAGGAAACTCGCTTTCAGTTCCTTTTTTTTATAAACAGGGGAGTGATGTGCTTACACTCCTGCCTTTATTTTTATTTTTAAATCCCTATGTTGGGGCTCGGCACTTGTGGCTCAATGGGCTAAGGCACCAGCCACGTACACCTGAGCTGGCAGGTTCGAATCCAGCCCGGGCTCGCCAAACAGCAATGACGGCTGCAACCAAAAAATGGCCGGGCGTTGTGGCGGGTGCCTGTAGTCCCAGCTACTTTGGGGGCGGAGGAAAGAGACTTGCTTGAGCCCAGGAATTCGAGGTTGCTGTCAGCTGTGATGCCACAGCACTCTATCCAGGGTGACAGCTTGAGGCTCTGTCTCAAAAAAAAAAAAAATAATAAATAAATCCCTATGTTGGACAAGGTTCAAAATAGGATAGTAAAGCGTTTTTTTTTTTGAGACAGAGTCTCACTTTATTGCCCTTGGTAGAGTGCCGTGGCCTCACTGCTCACAGCAACCTCTAGCTCTTGGCTTAGGCAATTCTCCTGCCTCAGCTTCCCGAGTAAGTAGAACCACAGGCGCCCACCACAACGCCCAGCTATTTTTTTGTAGCAGTTTGGCCGGGGCTGGGTTTGAACCCGCCACCCTCGGTATATGGGGCTGGCGCCCTACTCACTGAGCCATAGGCACCGCCCCCACTTTCAATATTTCTAAATGAAGAATTCTGCAGCTGGATGCTAGTTTGCCCATGTGACCTCCCAACACTTGTTAATTTTCCAAAGAGAGCAAGCCCAACGGTGGGAAGTTATTTCTATAGGCAACAGTATGCAATCTGAAAATTCCTTTTTTGAGAGTCTCACTATGTCATCATTGGTAGAGTGCCGTGGTGTCACAACGCACGGCTATTTTTTGGTTGCAGTTGTCGTTGTTTAGCAGGCCCAGGCCAGGTTCGACCACCCTGGAGCATGTGGCTGGCATCTTAACCACTGAGTTCTGGGCACTGAGCCTATGCAGTCTAAATTTAATAACACTGTTTTGTATTTATTGTGTTCAATTTCAGGTTGTCTTCTATTGTGGTAAGTGACACCATTTTCCCATTTATGGCAAAAAGGCAAAAAACTTAAATTAGGCTCAGCGCCTGTGGCTCAACGGGCTAAGGCACCAGCCACGTACACCTGAGCTGGTGGTTCGAATCCAGCCTGAGCCCGCCAAACAACAATGACGGCTGCAGCCAAAAAATGGCCGGGCGTTGTGGCGGGCACCTGTGGTCCCAGCTGCTTGGGAGGCAGAGATAGGAGACTCGCTTGAGCCCAGGAATTGGAGGTTGCTGTGAGCTGTGATGCCACGGCACTCTATCCAGGGTGACAGCTTGAGGCTCTGTCTCAAAAAAAAAAAAAAAAAAACTTAAAGTAATTTATTAAGTAAATAATCACCCGGCTGGAATATATATATGACAAAAATAATGGGGTGTGGGAATAACAGGCATTTGTGAAACACTGCCGTAGGAAACACAAAAAAAACAGCACTATACCTCAGATTCTGAGACCATAACTATCAAATGGGTAATGGCACTGCTTGTATTTCTGAACTTACTCCTGCTTATATTTCTGACTTATTCCTCATTCCTTAGAAATAGTTCTATGACCTAACATTAAGCTGGTCTCTGGCTCTGGCTGCTACATTTCCTGCCTTCTAATCCAGAGCAGGGCCTTCAAGATAGTTGTTCTTTCTTTTTTTTTTTGAGACAGAGCCTCAAGCTGTCACCCTGGATACAGTGCCGTGGCATCACAGCTCACAGCAATCTCCAATTCCTGGGCTCAAGCAAGTCTCCTGCCTCTGCCTCCCAAGCAGCTGGGACCACAGGTGCCTGCCACAACGCCCGGCCATTTTAAGGTTGCAACCACCATTGTTGTTTGGCGGGCCCGGACTGGATTCGAACCCGCCAGCTCAGATGTACGTGGCTGGTGCCTTAGCCCGTTGAGCCACAGGCGCAAAGCCAAGATACAGTTGTTCTTTCTTTTTATTGTACTGACTTGCTGAGTTTAGCAAATGAAGTCAGTATACTTAAGAGCCCAGGTTTCCTACACTCTGAATCTGGCATGCTGATCTCTCAGGGGGGGACAGAGTCTATTTTTGGAGACAGAATCTCAAGCTGTCACCCTAGGTAGAGTGCCGTGGCGTCACAGCTCACCTGAAACTCTTAGGCTTAAACAATTCTCTTCTCAGTCTCCCAAGTAGCTGGGACTAGAGGCCCCCACCACAATGCCCGGCTATTTTTGTTGTTGTTGTTGTAGTTGTCATTATTGTTTTAGCTGGCCAGGGTCAGGTTGGAACCCGCCAGCCTTGGTGTATGTGGCCGGAGCCCTACCCAATGAACTGTGAGTGCCACCCTGCAAACTTTTTTTTTTTTTTTTTGAGACAGAGTCTTGCTTTGTTGCCCCAGGCTAGAGTGCTGTGGTGTCAGCCTAGCTCACAGCAACCTCAAACTCCTAGGTTTAAGCAATCCTCCTGACTCAGCCTCCCAAGTAGCTTGGACTATAGGGGCCTGCCTCAATGGTTGGCTTATTTTTTATTTATTTTTTTAGCAGAGACAGGTTCTTGCTCTTGCTCAGGCTGGTTTTGAACTCTTTTGAGATCCAACAGTCCTGCCTCAGCCTCCAAGAGTGCTAGGATTTCAGGCACAAGCCATCACGCCCAGCTCTCCAAAGTGAACTTACCTGTTTCACAGCGATGCTGACCCGGACAGAGTTGATGGAGCCCTCAATAAGAACCTTTTCCTTTTCATTTCTGCTGATGGTCACAGGTTGTAACAGGAGTTCTTTGCTACTCCTGAAAAACAAAGTATCACAGAGTCCTCTGTAGTATAGAGGGACAGAACATTCAGGGGAACCCCACAGATCTTAGAATCACTGAGACCTGAGCCTGAGGAGTAGAACAATTACAAGCAGGGATGCTCAAGATGGGGTCCAGTAAGCATGTTCTCTAGCAGAAAGACCATAGGCTCTGGGCTCAAGGTGAAATGGTCCTAAATCCAGCCTCCTCTGTTACTTTCCCTGGCCACGTTACCCTGCTGGAGTCTTAATTTCCTCATCTGTAAAATGACTAAGGCCTATTTCACTGGTGAGGACTGAGAGAGATCAGAAAGGGACAAGTGTCTAATAGTGTACCTGGCACATGGTGGGAGCTTTATAAAATATATCTGATTTTAATAACTACCGGCTAAACATCCCTAAGCTAAAAATCTGAGATCCTAAATGCTCCAAAATCCCAACCATTTTGTATGCCAACATGACACTCAAAAGAAATACTCCATAGAACATTAGGATTAGAGATGCTCAGGTAGTTATATGCAAATATTCCAAAATCCAAAATCTGAAACACTTCTGGTTCCAAGCATTTCAGATAAGGGATACTCAACCTCTATAGACAAACTAAGACATCATTTAAGGAATGAGGAAGGAGCACCAGACTTAGAGATAAGGACAGGCTAAAACTGAACAGTCTGAACAGGCTAAAACTGATAACTGAAGGCCTCCTTCAATTATCGATCCAGAAATGATTGGATTATTTACTTTTGAGGTAGCCAAGGTCCCAAGGTGATGCCACTGAATTCCTAGGTATGCATAATGACAGGTAACTGTAGTGGTGGTAGAATCCGTGAGCTGTTATCATTTTCAATGCCTACTGGAAACCATATATGTATATATGTGTGTGTGTGTATATATATGTATGCGTATACATATATATGTGTGTGTTTATATATATATATTTTTTAAAGACAGCCACAAGCAGTCACTCTGGGTAGAGTGCTGTGGCATCACAGCTCACAGCAACCTCCAACTCCTGGGCTCAAGCAATTCTCCTGCCTCAGCCAGGTTTGAATCCACTACCCTCAGTATATGGGGCCGGCACCCTACCCACTGAGCCACAGCAGTTTCTAGGTGCTGCCTGAAAACCATATCATTATTTTTTTGTGTGTGGGGGGGGACAGAGCCTCAAGCTGTCACCCTGGGTAGAATGCTGTGGCATCATAGCTCACGGCAACCTCCAATTTCTGGGCTCAAGCGAGTCTTCTGCCTCTGCCTCCCAAGTAGCTGGGACTACAGGCACTTGCCACAATGCCTGGCTATTTTTTGGTTGTAGCCATCATTGTTGTTTGGCAGGGCCCGGCTGGATTCGAACCCGCCAGATCAGGTGTTATGTGGCTGGCGCCTGAGCCGCTTGAGCCACAGGTGCCGAGCCTGGAAACCATACATATTAACCAGCATACTAGGCACATCCTCTTACAACTCATCAGTTAGCAATTATATCCCAGGTTTCATTATAAAGGGGAAAATAGAATAATTTATTTATAAAATGGAAAATGGAGAGAGAAAAATCATTTAAAATATGGAACATAAAGGCCGGACAACTGCTGAGGAGTCACCTGTGCCTCGGTGTCTCCTTCACTTTGCACTTGGGACTAAATGTGGAACCCCCATTCC
>CAUYRH010092862.1:0-94818 GCA_963574655.1 Perodicticus potto | reverse complement strand
ATGAGGTCAGGCAGTCCACCCACCTTGGCCTCCCAGAGTGCTGGGATTACAGGTGTGAGCCACCCTGCCTGGCCCCCAAAACGTTTTTTATTTAATTTTTGGGGAGACAGAGCCTTACTCTGTTGCTCTGGGTAGAGTGCTGTGGCATTATAGCTCACAGCTACCTCAAACTCCTAAGCTCAAGTGATCCTCTTGCCTCAGCCTCCCAAGTAGCGGGGACTACAGGAGCCTGACACAACGCCCGGCTATTTTTTTTTTTTTTTTGTAGAGAGTCTCACTTTATCGCCTTCGATAGAGTGCCATGGTGTCACACAGCTCACAGCAACCTCCAACTCCTGATTCTCTTGCCTCAGTCTCCCGAGTAGCTGGGACTACAGGCGCCCACCACAACTCCTGGCTATTTTTCTGTTTTTGCAGTTTGGCTGAGGCCAGGTTTGAACCCACCACCTTGGGCATATGGGGCTGGCACTCTAGTCAATGAGCCACAGGCGCCGCCCAACGCCCGGCTGTTTTTAGAGAGGAGTCTCACTCTTGCTTAGGCTGGTCTTGAACTCCTGAGTTCGAGCAATCTGCCCATCTCGGCCTCACAGAGAGCTAGGATTATAGGCGTGAGCCACTGCACCTGGTCCATGATTATATCTACAAAATAACTTAGATTTTGTTTGAGATTACATTTAATCTTTTTTTGTTTTGTTTTGTTTTTGGCGGGGGCTGGGTTTGAGCCCGCCACCTCCGGCATATGGGGCTGGCGCCCTACTCCTTTGAGCCACAGGCACCGCCCCTACATTGAATCTTTAGATCACATTGGAAGGTACTGACATCTTGACGATGTTGAGTCTTCTTTTCCATGAACAAGAAATACCGCTTTATTCATTTTGATGTCTTTTGAGTTTTGAAGTTTTCCTCATATAGGCCTTATACATGTTTTATTGGATTCTAATGTTAATGGTATTGTGTTTTATGTTTTAAATTTTATTTGTTCTTTGCTGGAAAATAGGAAAACAATAGACTTGTGTATTAACTTTGTATCTTGCAACCTTGCTAAATGATTGCTTATTAGTTTCAGAAGTATTTTGTTGATTATTATGAATTTTCTACGTAGGTGATCATTCCATGAATAAGGTTTTATATCTTCTTTCAATCTCTATACCTTTTCTTTCCCTTATTGTGTTAGCTGGTTCTTCTAGTACAATGTCGGAAAGCAGTGGTGATAGTAGGGAATGTCTTTGCTTTATTCCTGATCTTAGTGAAAAGTCTTCGCATTTCTCACCATTAGGCATGGTGTCAGCTGTAGGTTTATTTTTTTTTTTACACATTCTTCATTGAATTGAAGAAGTTACCTTCTATTCCTAGTTACTGGTAGTTTTTTTTTAGTTTGGATGTTGGACTTTTGTCAGCTGGTTTTCTACATTTGTTTGTTTGTTTATTTTGAGACAGAGTCTCACTTTGTCATCCTGGTAAAGTTCTGTGGCTCAGGCTGATCTTGAACCCATGAGCTTAGGCAGTCCACCCACCTGGGCCTCCCAGAGTGCTAGGATTACAGGCGTGAGCCACCACTCCGGGCCCATTTTCTACATTTATTGATATGATCATATAGTGTTTTTTTTTCCCTCTAACCCATGGGTGTGATAGATTACATTAGTTTATTTTCAATTGATGAACCAGCCTATCATGTCTGAGCTAAATCTCCAAGTGAGAAGCTCTTGTCACCTCCCCACTCCTAATCCTACCCTTTTTATACTTCGTTCAATTTGATTTGCTGTTTAATTTTTTGCATCTCTGTTTATGAGAGATACTAGTCTGTAGTTTTCTTGTAATATCTTTGTCTATTTTTGGTATAGGGTAATGCTGGCATATAGAATGAGTTAGAAGTTTTCCCTTTGCTTCTGTCTTCTGCATGTTACTGTATAATTGGTATAAATTTTTCTTTAAGTTTTTGGTAGTATTCACCAGTGAACTCCATTAAAGGTGTCATTTATCCTGTTTTGGCATTTTCTGAGCTTTCTGGATTTGTGGTTTGGTGTCTGATGTTAATTTGAGGAAATTTCCTGTCGTCATTTCTGCTTTTTATTCCTTTCTATTCCTCTGGTATTCCCATACATGTATATTTTATCCTTTGTAGTTCCCTACAGTTCCCAGATATTATTTCTATTTTTTTTTTTTTTTTGCGGTCTCAGTTTTCTTCTCTTTTTAATTTTAGAAGTCTCATTAAGATATCATACAGCTCAAAGACTCTTTCCTAAGTCTTATCCATTCTACCAAGAAGCCTAACTAAGGCAGTTTGTTTCAGATACAGTGTTTCTGATCCCTAGCATTTCTTTCTTTCTTTTTTTTTTAGAGATAGTCTCACTCTGTGGCCCTCGGTAGAGTGCCGTGGCGTCACACAGCTCACAGCAACCTCCAACTCCTGGGCTTAAGCGATTCTCTTGCCTCAGCCGCCCAAGTAGCTGGGACTACAGGCGCCTGCCACAACGCCCAGCTATTTTTTTTTCTGTTTTTGCAGTTTGGCCGAGGCTGGGTTTGAACCCACCACCTTTGGTATATGGGGCTGGTGCCCTACTCGATGAGCCACAGGCACTGCCCTCTACCATTTCTTTTTGGTTCTTTCGTGGAATTTCCATCTCTCTACTTATTGTACCCATCTGTTCTTGCTTGAAGGCTTAAACATACCAATTGTAGTAGTCTTAAATTTTTAGTCCTGCCATATGTAAGTCCAGTTTTGATATTTGCTTTGTATCAAAATGTGTTGTTTTGCATTAGTGTTTCTTGAAATTTTTTTCTTGATAACCAGACAAGTAAATATTATATTTAAGCCTTTAGTGATAATGGTGATGTATTTGTGTTGAGTCAGACAGTTAAGTCCACAGACTCATCCTAGAAAAAGTGCTGTAGAGCTCATGGCTGAATATCAGTGCATTACCGGCTGGCCCAGGGGTCCTTCAGAGGTGACTGGAGTGATATTGAGCAAGGAGGAGTAGTTCACGAACTTAATTGTCAGGCCTTGCAGTCCCGTAGTAAGGACTCAGTCTTTTAGTGAGCCTGCAGACAAACAAGAGTTTGTCACCTTCCCACTCCTGACCCTACCCTTTGGTGGGACAGGATGTTCAGAGGAGGCTGAAATGGGGTATTTCCCTCCCCCAGGTCAGTTAGACTCCGGTAAAACCCCAGCAAGTTAGGCTCTGGTTGTGCAGTTTCTCTAAAACTCAGACTTCGTTAAGAAGAACAGAATTCACGGGCACATTATTAAAAAATGCCTTTTTTCCTCCCTTCCCCTGCTGGAAGCACATAGAGAGTCACCGTGAGGACCTGGTAAAGGGCCACTCTCTGACTGCCCGTCCTGGAATATTTACCTCTGAGACTTGTCTACACTGAACCTCCAGCAGTTTGTTGCTTGTGGCTCAGGATTCCCCGTCCGGCACTTGTTCCCGCAGAGGTAGCTGCTTGTGGGTTTCTATTCTGTTAATTTCTTGGGGTTTGGGGGAGTAATAGTAACAGGCTTGCGACTCTACTTGTTGGGATGGAGTGGCGACTTCTAAGTTTCTCACACACCCAGTTGGAGTCTGGGCTTCTGATAGGATTTTAGCACCACCAAACATTTCTTATTTATTTATTTTACATTTCCTGCTCTCACCTTTTTTTTTTTTGAGACAGAGCCTCAATCTGTCACCCTGGATAGAGTGCTGTGGCATCACAGCTCACAGCAACCTCCAATTCCTGGGCTCAAGCGAGTCTCTTACCTCTGCCTCCCCAGGTAGCTGGGACTTCAGGCACCCTCCAGAAGTGTCCAGCCAGTTTTTGGTTGCAGCCGTCATTTGGCAGGCCCGGGCTGGATTCAAACCTGCCAGCTCAGGTGTACATAGCTGGCACCTTAGCCCGTTGAACCACAGGCACCGAGCCTTTTTTTTTTTGAGACAGCCTCTCACTGTTGCCCTGGGTAGAGTGCTGTGGCATCACAGCTCACAGCAACCTCCAATTCCTGGGCTCAAGCGAGTCTCTTACCTCTGCCTCCCCAGGTAGCTGGGACTTCAGGCACCCGCCAGAAGTGTCCGGCCAGTTTTTGGTTGCAGCCGTCATTTGGCAGGCCCGGGCTGGATTCAAACCTGCCAGCTCAGGTGTACATAGCTGGCACCTTAGCCCGTTGAACCACAGGCACCGAGCCTTTTTTTTTTTTGAGACAGCCTCTCACTGTTGCCCTGGGTAGAGTGCTGTGGCATCACAGCTCACAGCAACCTCCAACTCCTGGGCTCAAGCGATTCTCTTGCCTCAGCCGCCCAAGTAGCTGGGACTACTGGTTCCCACCACAATGCCCGGCTATTTTTTGGTTGTAGTTGTTTGGCAGGCCCGGGCTGGATTCGAACCCACCAGCTCTGGTGTATGTGGGTGGTGCCTTAGCCGCTTGAGCTACAGGCACCGAGCCTATAACCTTTTTTTTTTTTTTTTTTTTATTTTGAGACAGAACCTCAAGCTGTCACCCTGGATAGAGTGCTGTAGTATCACAGCTCACAGCAACCTCCAATTCCTGGGCTCAAGCGAGTCTCTTGCCTCTGCCTCCCAAGTAGCTGGGACTACAGGCGCCTGCCACAATGCCCAGCAATTTTTTTTGGTTGCAGCCGTCATTGTTGTTTGGCGGGCCTGGGCTGGATTTGAACCCGCCAGTTCAGGTGTACGTGGCTGGTGCCTTAGCCCGTTGAGCCACAGGCACCGAGCCTATAACCTTTTTTTAATGAAAAATTTCAAACAAGAAGCTGAAAAAATCATGCTGTCAATTCTTCCATACCCTGCATAGATTCTACAATTGGCTTTTTCTACATTTGCTTTATGGATATTATTCTTCATTTGTTCTATCACCATTTTGTCCTTTTAAAAAATTATTTCAGGCTTGGTGGCCGTAGCACAGTGGTTATGACGCCAAAAACATGCACCAAGGGTGGCGGATTCGAACCTGGCCTGGGCCAGCTAAACAACAATGACAAATACAACCAAAAACAAAACAAAACAAAAAAAAATAGCCAGGCGTTGTGGCGGGCGCCTGTAATCCCAGGAATTTAGGAGGCTGAGGCAAGAGAATTGCTTAAGCCCAAGCCTCAGCCTCCCAAGTAGCTGGGACTACAGGAACCTGCCACAATGTCCAACTAATTTTTCTATTTTTAGTAGAGATGAGGTCTCGCTTTGCTCAGGCTGGTCTCAAAGTCCTGTGTACAGGTGATCTGCCTGCCTTGGCCTTCCAAGAGTGCTAGGATTACACGCCCCGCCTATACTATTTTTTTTTTTTTTTTTTTGAAAGATAGACTCTCTGTTGCCCAGGCTAGAGTGCCATGGCGTCAGCCTACCTCACAGCAACCTCAAACTCCTGGTTCAAGCCATCCTCTTGCCTGAGCCTCCAAAATAGCTGAGACAATTACAGGCACTTGCCACAATGCCTGCTTAAGTTTTCTATTTTCAGTGGAGACGCGATCTCACTCTTGCTCAGGTTCTTTTTGAACTCCTGAGCTCAGCTGATCCACCCAGCTCATCCTCCCAGAGTGCTTGGATTATAGGCGTGAGTCATTGTGGCCCTTGTTTTTTTTAAAACATAACTTATGAGGAAGTAGCATGGGATTGTTGCCTCTCTTAAACAGGGGAGGGCAAAAAATTGGGAGTCCTGTGGGGTGTGCGAAGAAGCTTGTGAGTTCTTGCTGTCCTTCCCTTCTCTGTGAGTCATTATTCTCTTTATAAGAGATGATTTACATCTCTTACAAACCCAGATGGATAGGTGGGATTACAATTCAAAGGTTGAGTAGAACAAGACTGAGTGAGAACAAAGGAAGTAGTATAACAGTTTACCTTGGAGAAGTTTTATAGCGGACAGTAATAGAGAATTTTTGTCCATAAAACATTTTCTATTTTGATTGCTGATGTAATCTGAATATTCACAGTAATTTTTAAGTATACATCAAGTGAACTATTTTTGTCTTGTAGAATGACTATTTAATAAATCCATGAAACAATTGGAGAACTTTTATAGAACAAATGAGCAAAATGCAGTGTTTTTCAAAAGGATGTCCTGTCTTTTTCACCTTCTCCAGTTTTGGATCATTCTGGATAATGGTGAAAGGCAGAAGTGTTTGTGGCTGTGAATGCTTATCGCAGAGTTTTCGTGGGCCACACATGAGATGCACAAACAGTAATGAAAGGTGATGAGCAAAACTCGTTCTGTTCATGATTTTCATGATGTCCACCACCGTAGATAAGTATTCATGGCCAGCCATAGGCTGCTGTTGGACACCCCTGGACCATTAATGGTAAAAGATGAGATTTGAGAATTTGAATGTCTGTTTATGAAAAGGTGCAACCCAGAGAGATAACTAGTCATTTTGGCAGCTGAATTTAACTGCCTGGATGACTTGAATTTTCCTAAGACCTAAAAAGCTAGCTTTAAAGTGATAGAGTTTTAGAATCATAAGAGATTACCTTTGAAAGCCCACGACTGCAGAGTTGCTGCTCTCCAGACTGAACAGGGTTTATTCATTTTTTATTTTTAACTTATTTCCTTTACTGTTTATTTCTTTCTTTTGAGACAGAGCTTTACTTGTCATCCAGGAGAGTGCCGTGGCGTCATAGCTCACAGCAACTGCAAACCCTTGGGCAGTTTGCCTCAGCCTCCAGAGTAGCAGAGACCACAGGTACCCACCACAATGCTCGGCTATTTTTAGAAATGGGGTCTTGCCCTTACTCAGGCTGATCTCAAACTCCTAAGCTCAAGTGATCCACCCGTCTTGGCCTCCTAGAATGCTAGGATTACAGGTGTGAGCCACCACGCCTGGCCTGTATATTTATTTATTCATTCTTTTTTTTTTTTAGAGACCAAATCTCACTTTGTCACACTCAGTGGAGTGCTGTAGCGTCACAGCTGACAGCAACCTCCTGGGCTTAGGTGATTCTCTTGCCTTAGCCTCCTGAGTGACTGGGACTACAGGCGCCTGCCACAACGCCCGGCTATTTTTTTGTTGCAGTTTGGCTGGGCTGGATTCGAACCCACCACCCTTGGTGTATGGGGCTGGCGCCCTACCCACTGAGCCACAGGTTCTGCCCTGTATATTCATTTTTTAATCTGCAACTGGCATGATGCCTGGCACATCATAGGAACTTGATACACAGGTCAGGCAATGAAGTTCGTAAACGCATCCTAGAATACGTCCCACATCCCTCATTGCCGACTATCACTACAGTCACTGATGTCCAAGGGAGGACTTTGGAGGTGACCGTGATGATACTCAGCAGTGAGGCATGTAGCACTTTTTCTAGGATAGTCTGCAAACTTCTTTGTTAGACCTTGTATGACAACAGCTCTTATGGCCATTCCAGAAAGAGTTCCCAAATTGCTCTGAAGGGTGGCCGAGGTGCTGGCTTAGTACGGAGCTTCCCAAGGGGAGCACGCTTGAAGTGCTGTGTAGCACTTTTTCTAGGACGAGTTTGTGAACTTAATTCAATTAAGTTTGGAATTAAATTCAATCTCATATGTTTTTGAATATCTAATGTAAGATGAAACCAAATGAAAATGTTGTTTAGGCACAGCGCCTGTGGCTCAACAGGCTAAGGCACCAGCCACATACACCGGAGCTGGCGGGTTCGGATCCAGCCCGGGCCCGCCAAACAACAATGATGGCTGCAAACAAAAAAAAAAATGGCCAGGTGTTGTGGCAGGCGCCTGTAGTCCCAGCTACTTGGGAGGCAGAGGCAAGAGACTTGCTTGAGCCCAGGAATTGGAGGTTGCTGTGAGCTGTGATGCTACAGCACTCTATCAGGGTGACAGCTTGAGGCTCTGTCTCAAAAAAAAAAAAAATGTTGTTTAGATGTAATATGGTTCTAAATCAGGAATTATTGTTTTTTAAACTGATAGCATGTGTTAAGTTCTGTGGAAGTCATGGACAGCGCCGTGGCAGCAGAGAGAAGGAGGGTAAATTATCGTGCCCGTGGTGGGCGCAGGATACTTACATGTTGATAGAGTGCGGACAGCCTTTCCCTCTACTACCATTAGAGAACTTGTTTTAAAGATAAGTTTTCTTTCCTCTGAAAGAGAAACTGTTCTCCAACAGTAGTGATTTCCCCCTTATCCTCATTTTTGTCATTTTTGATTTATTATCTCATAAGGAGATTAATGATTCAAAACCTGAAAGTGCTAGAGAAGAATGCTTTCCTTAAATAGAACCAGTGTTTCCTTTTCTATAGTTATTTCTATAATGAGAGGAACGTGGGCTTCGCAGTCAGCCATAGATGGGTTTAAATCTCGCGACTTACTAAACTGCGTTTCCCATAAGGAGCAAACTAACCTTAACACTCCTCGGCGTCTGTGTCCACCAGAACAGGGACAGACGGTGGTGGTGTGAGCAGCGGCAGTGCCTGTGCACACTAAGAACCCAACCGGTGTAAATTCCTTTTTATTCAGAGGAGAGGGTCGTGGACCGGTCTGCCCTCCAGGGGCCGCAGCGTGCAGTGCTGCTGTCCGTGCTCAGCGCACGCGTGGTGCCTGGGAGTGCAGGGCCTTGGGACAGGCGTGGTTTGTGGTCTTGTTGGGGGTGGAGGACGCCACGCACTTAATTCCCAGTATATAGATGGTAGTGAAGAGACGGGTGCAAGTACATTGGATTCTAACAAGAGGAAGGGGATAAGCTGCAGCGGTGGGTGTCTCTGTGGTTGCCGCATAGCTGCCAACTGAACCATGAAGGCAGAATAAGGAGAAGAAAGATCCAGAACCTCTGTAAGGTGACCACCCCAGGGGCTGTACCAGACTGGTCAACAGATGGAACTAGGCCTGCAGTCCTGGTACATCCATGTGCTGTGTGTCGGGTCTGTGAAGTTTAGGTCAACTTGAGATGGTCAGTGTCTACTTCTTAAAGAAGGCCAGAGAAGGTGAAAGGCTCAGAGTCTTGTGAGGGAATGTTTCTGTGTGTGGTCATTGACAGAAGTTTCAAGTAGACACAATAGAAAAAGTTTACCCAGACTGAAGCTGGCCGTGTTGATCCAGAGAAGGCTGAAGGAAGCCCCCTGAATGTACTAGAGCTTGTTTTGTTTGGTCACAAATAGCACACGCTCTGGTTCCCTGAGGTTTCCCCCTTACAGTCTACTTTACGGCTGTGCAGGATCTGCCCCATTTTCTGCTTGCTTTCCTCTCCCCGCTCTGCTCCAGCTACACTGGCTCTCGCCCCTTCCCAGGCGGCCTCTGTGCTGCCCGCAGGCCTTCCTTCTGTGAGCCCTTTCTCGGGTGTGCACACGGCTTGCTCCCTCAAGTTGCTGTGCGAATGCGTCTTAGCGTGGCCTTCTCTGACCGTCTTATTTGAGACTGTTTTGTCTCACACGTCAAGTCCCTCTGCTGCGTTCCCTCCAGAGCACGTGGACCCATTGGACATGCTGTGTGTTTTGGGGGGTTGCTGTTCGTTGTGTCTTCTAACCCCTCTAGAACATAAGGCCCATGGAAGCAGAGATGTTTCTTGTTTTATCCAGTGCTTAGCACAAAATACTCAGTATTTTATTTGCTCTTTATAAGAACAGCTTTGGTTACCACAGACTTTACTCCCTTCACTGCCACTGCATAAACAAAATGCAGCAGCTTTTCTCTGGGAGGACGTCCATTTATCTGGTCTTCCCTAAGCGCATTCTTTGAAGTAGAGCCACCTGCAGATATGTTCGCAAGTTTTTCCTTTTTATCTGAGAATTCATCCTGGTTGATGCCTTTGATTTCAGCCTAAGGGAATAGAGAAAAGTTTACATTTCACTAAAGGATCAGTAAAATTAGTAACATTTTTGGAATTGGTGAGGGAGAGGGGTTTGGAGGAGAGCCATTATGTGTCTTATAAGTAACATGAGATAAGAATTTTTCCTTGAGGCTCGGCACCTGTGGCTCAGTGGGCTAAGGCGCCAGCCACGTACACCTGAGCTGGTGGGTTCGAATCCGGCCTGACGGCTGCAACCAAAAAAAAAAAAAATGGCCTGTAGTCCCAGCTACTTGGGAGGCGGAGGCAGGAGACTCGCTTGAGCCCAGGAATTGGAGGTAGCTGTGAGCTGTGATGCCACAGCACTCTATCCAGGGTGACAGCTTGAGGCTCTGTCTCAAAAAAAAAAAAAAAAAGAATTTTTCCTTGAATCAAAATGTAATGGGAAACAATTGGAAGATTTTGAAAAATCAAATATTTTAGGAATTGATTTTTAGGGTAGGGCTTGTGGCTCAAAGGAGTAGGGCACCGGCCCCATATGCTGGAGGTGCTGGGTTCAAACCCAGCCCCAGCCAGAAGCTGAAAAAATAAATAAATAAATAAATAAATAAATAAATAAATAAATAAATAAGAAAAGTCACAATATGGACATTTGGAAGGAAAAATATGGCATATTGAGGTTTGAAATAATTTCAGCAAAAATATTGAAGAACAAATAGCCAAATTAGGAGAATTTTAGAAAAACAGTAATGAGAAGCTGTTGGGGAGGGGTGTAGGTTCTGAAGGATAGTGACAGGTCCTAGGTGACTTCAGCGCTAGAAGAGTGAATTGTGAGGGACTGTTTTGAAGTTAGTTAGCTTTGCTTTGTTTTAGGGTAAGGGATGAGAGCTGTCCTTTAATCTCAGTTTCCTCCCTAGAAATGTGACTGAGTAATAAATGACATGGCACATTTTTTGGTGTGGAATGCTTTTGAAATAAGTATTCTCTACGACAGCCTAATTTGGGAGGAGGGGCTGTTGTACATAGTGTATTTTTATTAGGGGTGGTAACATTGTACATTTCCTTTAAAGACTAGGTCATTTGGATGAGATAGAAGATATTGGTGTGCTTTTAGAAATACTGAAATGATTTGGGGAAAGGAAAGATGTATAAAGATACTTTCAGAAGTTTCCTGGCATTTAGTTTGTTAAGAGTTGCAGTTTTTGGATGGAGTGAATTTTCTTCTAAAACTTAAGCTCGAGGCTAAGAGTGTATCTATTAAGTGAATGGGTGACAATTAATAAGCATTCGGGGAAATTTTTAAACAGGTTTGTAGGGCAGAAAGCACATTTTCTTGGCTGGGAGGACCCCTACGGTCCCCACTCATGTTTTTTATCTTGGTCAAACTGGGCGGGCTTAAGGTATTCTCTTGTCTCAGTCTCTCGAGTAGCTGGGATTACAGGTGCCCGCCACGATACCCAGCTGTTTTTAAGAGACAAGGTCTGAAACCCATGAGCACAAGCAATCCACCTGCCTTGGCCTCACAGAATGGTAGGATTACAGGCGTGAGCCACCATGCCTGGCCTACTCGTGGATTTTTTTATTTTTTGAGACCGTCTCAGGCTGTTGCCCTGGGTAGAGTGTGGTGGCGTCACAGCTCAAAGCAACCTCAAACTCTTGGACTTAAGCAATTCTTTTGCCTCAGCCTCCCAAGTAGCTGGGACTACAGGCGCCCACCACAACACCCAGATATATTTGTTGTTGTTGCAGTTGTCATTTTTGTTTTAGCTGGTCCCGAGCCAGGTTTGAACCCGCCAGCCTCAGTGTATGTGGCCAGTCCCCTATCCACCGAGGTATGGGCACTGCCCCTCTTGGCTTTCTAAATACAGTAGAATGTCCATAGTTGACTTCCCTATGCTGACCACCTCCTTAAGTTGACCTAATTTTCATAGGCCGGACATGCACCACATCTACGCGTCAGTACAGGAGGCCTAGATTCTTATGTTGGCCACAGTTTATTGATGGGTTTGTTACAGTCTCTTGGGTGGTCAACTTACAGAGGTTCTGCTGTATGTTAATTTCAGGCATTTTATCCCACTAGACCAGATACAGAAACCTAGAAGGACACAAAGGGCAGAGCAGTGTTTTATCAGAATTGTTTTTATCCTCTTTAGCTTTCTCTTACCCCTCTGCCTTCCCAGTAGCTCACAACGAGTATTCCTCCAGCTTCCTGCAGAATTTAACACTTTTGCTGTAGTGTTAACACACAAAGTAAAATAAAGAAGCGTGTCTAGATGGCACGGCCAGCACTCTTCAGGCTGGCATGTGCGCAATACTGGGCTGGGCTCCAGGCACGCAGGCATGAAAGACGCACCGTCCCTGTTTGAGGACCCCACGGCGGTCTTTCTGCTGGGAGGGCCCCCACAGCCCCCACTCATGCTTTTGTAGAGGTCCTTGAAGAGTTCGTTTAGACTTGATAGTCTGGAGAACAAGCAAGTAATTTTTCATATAATCACAAAAGTAATGCTCACATTTGTAATCCCAGCACTCTGGGAGGCCGAGGGGGGTGGATTGCACAAGCTCGGGAGTTGGAGACCAGCCTGAGCAAGAGTGAGACCCTGTCTCTAAAGATAGCCGAGTGTTGTGGCAGGCGCCTGCAGTCCCAGTTACTGGGAAGGCTGAGGCAAGAGCAACACTTTAGCCCAGGAGTTTGAGGTTGCTGCACTCTACCAAGGGCGACAAAGTTAGACCATCTCAAATAAAAAAAAAAAAACAGTGTTCAAATTTTTAATATGGAAATTAATGTTATTAAAAATATCTCACTAGTCTATGAGTTCTGATTCTTAACATTTTATTTAATCTTGAAGCCACACATTATTTCTTCGCTCTATTCCTTTTGAGTGCTTTTGGTGTTTTCTTTCCCAGCATTAAAACCCTTTTGTTATAGAGAAATAGTGTCTAAAAAAATGTATTAGCAACATCATTATGATGATAACAGGATGCATTTTTTTCCTTGCTTTTTTATTGTACCTTGTCAAATAGGTCTCACATGAACTTTCTTAGAATCAGGGGCAGTTCCTGGTTCCTAGGGGACTTCCTGTTTTCTCAAATAAAAATAGAAAAGTATCTCAGAAGGGAAACCTGGTCAGTGTGAACTACTTTGTAAGATCAGTTAGTCTGAGTTGACCTGGATTATGCATATATATAATCTGTATAAACTATGTAGACGTTTTCAGGTGTCTGAAAGCTTGAAGTATTTTTTTTTTTTTTTTTGAGACAGAGCCTCAAGCTGTCACCCTGGGTAGAGTACCGTGGCATCACAGCTCACAGCAGCCTCCAATTCCTGGGCTCAAGCAAGTCTCTTGCCTCCGCCTCCCAAGTAGCTGGGACTACAGGCGCCCGCCACAACACCTGGCCATTTTTGGTTGCGTCATTGTTGTTTGGCGGGTCCGGGCTGGATTCGAACTCGCCAGCTCAGGTGTACGTGGCTGGCGCCTTAGCCCGTTGAGCCGCAGGCGCCGAGCCAGCTTGAAGTATTTTTGTGTGTAATATTAAAAGACATGATAAGGAGAAAGTTCTGACTAGTAACTATGAAAACGTTACATTTCAGCCATAAACTTATTCGTATCTTTTCTAACGGGTGTAAAAGTAGGAAGGTTGGGTGAAAATGATAAATCTTTTCCTTATAATGTAATATTTTATTAGAAATTTGGAGGTGTTTAATACTGAGACCTAACTCTTGGCTGCTTTAGTCTGTTAATTTTTTCTTGCCACTTTTCTAGTTGTTATAGGGTTTATCAAGGTATATTTTTCTTTTTTTAAACATTAGTATTCAGAATTCTAACTGAATTATTTAGTTAAAGCATCTGGAAAATTTCCTCAACTAGATAACTGCTTTTAATGTAGAAACAAGTGCCAGCCCTCTGTAGTGATGGCCGTGAGTGGGAAGTTCCAGTGCGGGACACTCACAGCCATTGTTTCTTTATTTCACTTAATCCTGAAAACAGCTAAATAAGGTAGGTATCACTGTTATCCTCCCTTAAAGAACTACAATTTAGAGTGTCTAGGTAGATGGTAGCTCGAGGAGATGTTGCTAGTAAGTGGTGGAGCAGGGACTTGACCTCAGCATCTCTGACCTGAGAACACCTGATGTCAATGATTATGGCGAAAACCACAAATTCAGAGTGAGAATGGTAAGTATAGTAATTCTAAAAAATTACTTTTCCATTTGTTATCGTCAGTTTCTTTACATTTTGTTTGCATGTTTATATTTATTTTCAGCAAAGTACATGTTGGCATTTTGGAGGGCTTCTTGTGGGGGTTTTAATTCTTTGTCTTTGGTAATGCTAATAGTTCTCTTTTTTTCTTTTCCTTGATAGTAGAAAACCCCTTTGGTGAAACATTTGGAAAAATACAAGTAAGTAAAAGATGATAATACTGATATTTTATGTCATATTTTAAATGACAAAAGTATTAGGATGACTTTCAACTAAAAAGTAATAATTTTGAGGTTATTTTGGTGTAACACAATGTATTTCCTTAATTTGAGTATTCATTAACTACAGTTAATTAAACCTGACACTGGCTTTCCCCTAAGAGCTCAACTGTTTATCACTATAACTTAAAAGCCGACTGCCAAGTGTGACGGCAGTGGCCTGCCCTCTGGCTCTGGTCCAGTCCCCGCATGTCCCACTGTCAGCAGTTTGTCCTCCTTGACCTTGTCTTGTCCCTCCGCGTCATTGCCCACTGACATGCCCTGTCAGCCACCAGGAGGCATCATTTTGGAAAGTTGCTGTAATACTAATTTTAACCTAAATTTACGTAAGGAAAATACTTTTTCCTTACTTATTGTTATAGGCACTTCACAGGTTAAGATATTTAAGCATGATATATAACCAGTCAGTTGTTCTATTATAAGAACTGATAGTTAAATAGATTTGTGTAGAAAATATCATTTGTTGTACTAAAAGCTGTATAATAATGTATAGTCAGACCCACAGCATGTTACTTTAAATTTAGAGTGGAACTTTAAAATGATTATATTTAGTAATTCTGTTGTGGTAATATTTGTTTAAAACAAAGTTGACTTGGGGCGGCGCCTGTGGCTCATCGAGTAGGGCGCCAGCCCCATATACCGAGGGTGGTGGGTTCAAACCCGGCCTCGGCCATACTGCAAAACAGAAAAATAGCTGGGCATTGTGGTGGGCACCTGTGGTCCCAGCTACTCGGGAGGCTGAGGCAAGAGAATCACCTAAGCCCAGGAGTTGGAGGTTGCTGTGAGCTGTGTGACGCCACGGCACTCCACCAAGGGCGATAAAGTGAGACTCTGTCTCAAAAACAAAAACAAAGTTGACTTTAGCAGTTGCATTAAGTGTAATCCTATTACAGCATCATAATTTAAATTTAGTACCATACACTCACTGAACATTGGAAATACAAGATTATTTTCTTCTGTATAATTTTTAGAACTGAAGTTCTGAACTTCTGAATAATAGTAATAATTATAATGAAGATAATGGTAGTTCACTTATATTAAATGCTTATTTTGTGCAGGGCATGATGTTAAGTTTTTAAAATCTATTATCATTATATTATCAGTTAAAGATATCCTTGAGGAGAAAATTGGCTGAGGATAGAAGAGGGAGATATGGCTCGGCGACCGTGGCTCAACGGGCTAAGGCGCCAGCCACGTACACCCGAGCTGGCGGGTTCAAATCCAACCCGGGCCTGCCAAACAACAATGACGGCTGCAACCAAAAAATGGCCGGGCGTTGTGGCGGGCGCCTGTAGTCCCAGCTACTTGGGAGGCAGAGGCGGGAGACTCGCTTGAGCCCAGGAATTGGAGGTTGCTGTGAGCTGTGATGTCACAGCATTCTATCCAGGGTGACAGCTTGAGGCTCTGTCTCAAAAAAATAAAAAGTAAAAATAAAAAAAAAAAGAAGAGGGAGATATTTAAAGGTGACAATTATGAGAAACTTTGATAGAATTGTTCTATAGTTTTTTCTCCCCATGAATGAAAATTTTGCTTTACCAGGATGACAGGTTTTGGTAAATGATATAATCTGGGCCCTGATAAAACAGATGATCAGAATGTATCAAATTCAAATTATAAAATTGTTGAACGAAAGGTTACTTGAAAGCTTAACTCTAAATTTGCATGTATTTGTGGATCTTTAGTTTGCTGGGCCATGAGGGAAGCCAAAAGTTTGAAATATTTTAAGCTAAAATGTTAGGAGACAACTTAGTAAAGCAATCAGAATGGGGTAAGAGTGTAATCAAACTGAGACTATAAGGGGGTAATTGCAGTGTGCATTTCAGATTGACAGCTGGTACTAAAGGTAATGAGACCAGGGCCTTTCTGTTTCTCTCTAAAAATGGATTTGTTTACTTAATAATATACATCATAAAAACTATATCATAGGCTTGGCGCCTGTGGCTCAACGGGCTAAGGCACCAGCCACGTACACCTGAGCTGGCGGGTTCAAATCCATCCTGGGCCCGCCAAACAACAATGACAGCTGCAACCAAAAAATGGCCAGGTGTTGTGGCGGGCGCCTGTAGTCCCAGCTACTTGGGAGGCAGAGGCAAGAGACTCGCTTGAGCCCAGGAATTGGAGGTTGCTGTGAGCTGAGATGCCACAGTACTCTATCCAGGGTGACAGCTTGAGGCTCTGTCTCCAAAAAAAAAAAATACATCATAATTTACTTGATCATTTGATGGCATCAAGACCCTTGTAAATGTTCATTGTGAGTAAGTTTTCATTGGAAAAATAATTTTTGTTTGTTTGTTTTTTTGGTAGACAGAGTCTTATTTTGTCACCCTTGGTAGAGTGCTGTGGCGTCACAGCTCGCAGCAACCTCCATTTCCTGGGCTCAAGTGAGTCTCCTGCCTCAGCCTCCCAGGTAGCTGGGACCACAGGCGCCCGCCACACGCCCCGCCGTTTTTCTGTTGTTGTTGTTGCAGTTGTCCTTGCTTAGCTGGCCCAGGCTGGATTCAAACCCGCCAGCCTTGCTGTATGTGGCCAGTGCTATAACCACTGTGCTTCAGGTGCCAAGCCAGGAAAAATAATTCTTGAAAAAAATTATTGTCGAATTTGTGGGAGCGTGAATTCTTCGCTTGAGAATGTAACAGTGTGTATGTCATCCTCTGTAACAGCTAGTTCTCTCTTATTAGGTTTTGTGACTTCTATTTATCTAGTCCAAAACACAAAGTTTATTCCTAGGTCTTATCTGTTAATTACAGATCTTATAGACAACAGGTACCAAATGTTCAAATTTTGTTTTTATAAGGGGAGTGGAGAAGGGTATGATTAGGACATATAAAGGAATTAGCCTCTCTACAAACTTCAAAAATTTTATCTGTTTTAATCCTAACGCTTAATTAGATTCACCTTAGTTTTATGTATCAAGTCTATAAGCTATACTATCATTGGAATTCCTACTCATCTTGTTATGTTTAATATATCTATTAAAAGCGATTTCGTGTGGCCGGGTGCAGTGGCTCACACCTTTAAATTAACTTGCCTCCTGGGAAGCTGAGGCAGGTGAATTGCTTGAGCTCCTGAGGTTGAGACCAGCCTGAGCAGGAATGAGAGCCTGTCTCTACTAAATAGGTATTCTACGAAATAAAAAAACTAGCATTGGGCAGGCACCTGTAGTCCCAGCTACTTGGGAGGCTGAGGCAAGAGAATCACTTGAGCACAAGAGTTTGAGGTTGCTGTGAGGTCTGATGCCATGGCACTGTACCAAGGGCGACATAATGAGACTCTGTCTGAAAAAAAAAAAAAGATTTTGTGGTTTAATATATCATAAACAGATGGCTTTCAGAATCCTGAGTTTCAGCTCTTACTCTTACTTTTTAATGCCTGATTTTTGGAGTTTGGACTTTTATTTTTTATTTACTTATTTTTTCTGAGACAGAGTCTCAAGCTATTGCCCTGGATACAGTGCTGTGGGGTCACAGCTCACAGCAACCTCAGACTCTTGGGCTTATGTGATTCTCTTGCCTCAGCCTCCCACGTAGCTGGGACTATAGGTGCCCACCAGAATGCCCGGCTATTTTTTTGTTGTGGTTGTCATAGTCGTTTATGGCCTGCGCTCGGTTCGAATCACCAGCCTGAGTGTATGTGGCCAGTGCCCCACCGAACTATGGGCACCACTCTGGAGTTTGGATTTTTAATCTTATGCAAAGTTTAAGGACTGGTTTGATTCAGAATTCGATTGCAATAAAGTTGAGCCCTCCCTCAAAGCAAAAGTGTTGGAAGGCAACTAATGCACTAAAGGAATAAATAACTTAGTCAACCCTCCGACGTAAAACTAGGGACTCTGTGGTAGGATGTCGGGGGCTCCGCTGTGTTTTCCTCTCAGTGTCACTGAGTAAAGCGACGTGGATGAAAGCATGCCCCCTAGAGTGTGCAGACTTCTTTTCTTCTCTCTCTGAACATATACCATGAAAATAAATGGATGAGGTTGCATGCCATTAGATATATGAATGTTAATATTTTAGCCTTTTATATCCTGCCTGAATTTGCTCCATAGTTGTATTCACCCAGTAATCCTGTTTCGTTAGATACTCCAGGAAGAAAGGACATAATGAAGATACAGACTCCTGCTGAGTCATGAATTAATTCAGATGGAATAATAAGCTGTCATCCCCTCTCTGACTCACCCTCTTTCGTCACTGTTATCGGTCACTCTTAATTGTGGTTGCTCTTAAATTGAGTTTTACTGCGTTAGACTATCTGGCAGGAAGCGTGTGCTGTTCACAGTAGTCTCCTCTGGACTCCCCAGTTATTTCTGCCTCCAGGCCATCCTGTACATTCTGAGAGACCAGACTGTTTTCCTTTCTTCCTTCTAAGTTTTCAGAATGAAGCCAAATTCTTTGTCTTCGTATCCAGGGCTCTTAGGCAATTAATTCCAAACTATTTTTCCAGTACGTAGTTTGTTGAGTCAAAGTAGACTATTGCTTATGTAAGAAGTATAACTAATGGTGTCATGGAGGCTTGCTCAGGCTGTTCCTTCTGCCTCAAGCGCTGATCTATTCTTTTTTACTTTTGAATCTAACTCAGATATTCTGTTTTATAAAATGTGTCTACCCTTCCTCCCCTCTTCTGTATTTACGTCATACTTTGCATCTGTCATGGAATAGTACCTTTTTTGCCCTTTAGTACAGGAACCATCTTGTCCACTGGGTCTCTCACGTTACTAAGAGAGTTGTTCTTTTTTTTTTGAGACAGAGCCCCAAGCTGTCACCCTGGAGAGAGTGCTGTGGCATCACAACTCACAGCAACCTCCAATTCCTGGGCTCAAGCGAGTCTCCTGCCTCCTCCTCCCAAGTAGCTGGGACTACAGGTGCCCACCACAACGCCCAGCCATTTTTTTTGGTTGCAGCCATCATTGTTGTTTGGCGGGCCCGGGCTGGATTCAAACCTGCCAGCTCAGGTGTACATGGCTGGCGCCTTAGCCCGTTGAGCCACAGGCGCCGGGCCAAGAGAGTTGTTCTTAACTCTTACTAGATAGTCATTGAGTATTTGTTTTACTTTAATCATTCGTAAGCTCATACAGGGCCACCTTGGGATCCTAGGAAAGGATAAGATTCAATCTGTGCCAAAACTCATTCTCTTAGTTTTATGTGGTTCAGTGAGATTAAAACCAAATGTGAAGGGCAGTCTTGGGTGGATGTGGTGGTTCACACCTATAAACTCAGCATTCTGGGACGCTGAGATGGGAGGATCACTCAAGGTCAAGAGTACAAGACCAGCCTGAATAAAGCAAGATCCCATCTTTACTTAAAATAGAACAAACAGAAAAAAACTTTTTTTTTTTAAGAGAGTCTCACTGTGTCGCCCTTGGTAGAGTGCCATAGCGTCACAGCTCATAGCAACCTCTAATAACTCTTGGACTTAAAGAATTCTCTTGCCTCAGTCTCCCAAGTAGCTGGGACTACAGGCACCTGCCACACGCCCAGCTATATTTTTGTTGCAGTGGTCATTGTTGTTTAGCAGGCCCGGGCCAGGTTCGAACCCACCTGCCTTGGTGTATGTGGCTGGTGCCCTAACCACTTAGCAACGGCGCCGAGCCACAAATAGAAAAATTAACCAGGTTTGGTGGTGTGCACCTGTAGTCCCAGCTACCTAGGAGGCTCAGGCAGGAGGATCACTTGAGCCCAGGAGTTGGAGGTTGCTGTAAGTTAGGCAGAGGCCATGGCACATTAGCCAACATAGAACAAGACTCTGAATAAACACACACATACACACAGAAAAAAAAACCACGAATGGCAGTCTTAATGAAAAAAACAATGTCCTTAGAACACTGTGCATGGGCATGCATTGTACAGACAAGGGCTGGGAGCACTGCTCTTGTGGTTAAGGGAGTATTTTTTGTTCTATAAGACCGTTTTTTGCACAAACTGTAGGGCCAATGTTTTGATCATTCTCAAGAAGGGAAAATATTTACAGTGATCATTTAAATTCTTAGATTAACGTTCTTTGAAATATTGTAGCCATTATTTAAAGATGAATTTTTATCTTTCAGATTATGTAGCTTCTATTATTTTAAATTCATTTACTGTTTTTTTCGTTTTGAATAACAAGTATTTGGCACATATTTTTCTTAGAAATGGATATTTTGTAATAATTTCTTCTAATTTTAGGAAAGTGAAAAAAATCTTATGATGAGCACATTATACAAGCTCCATGATCGACTGGCACAGCTTGCAGGTAATTGCATTGACATTTATTATCTAAAATTGTTTTGAAACATTGATGTGCCTATGTAGCATGTTGTATCTCAAGTTTGGTGTTATATTTGTAGAATATTTTCCGTTAGAACTTTTTATTGTCTATAAACTGTGATTTGTTTTTAGTAGATGTATGGGGTCCAGGACTCTTTCCTGCCTGCTGCCTGTGTTAGGTGTGTGTCTATGTATTTACTATGCAGTGTAATTTTAAGTCATATTTCTTTATTGTATTAATAGTAACACAACTTCCGAAAGCTAAATTATCAATTGAGTTGGATAAGCAATGAGTTAACTATTCAGTGAAGTCTTGGATTAAATGTAAATGCAGATTTTTCTTTTGATAGTTATATAGGTGTCATTCCTTTGGATAAAGTAAATACAGTAGAAACTCTATAGCTTCTATAGCTGAAATAGCTCCCTACACTGACCACCTCCTTCTGCTGACCAGACGTGCACCACGTGTACGTATCAGCACAGCGGGCCTGGCTTCTTATGTTGACCACCTGTATGTGGACCAGTTTGTTACGGTCCCTCAGGTGGTTGCCTTACACAGGTTCTACTGTATATTCTCCTAGAATTTTCTTTCCTGGAGTCAATGCATTTCCCTCATATTTTGCTCTTTGAGAGCTCTCGGATGTTTAACACGTCTGCAATTAGAATAAGTTAACATGTTTTAGATGAATTGATATCAAATTAATATTATAAGCTACATTAGAGCTTATCTTAAGTATCTTAAAAGTTAATTATTAACTTTTTTAAGTTATTCTTTTTTTTTTTTTTGAGACAGAGTCTCACTTTGTAGCCCTTGGTAGAGTGCTGTGGCATCACAGCTCACAGCAACCTCAAGCCCTTGAGCTCAAGCAATTCTCTTGCCTTGGTCTTCCAAGTAGCTGGGACTACAGGTGCCTGTCACAACACCCGGCTATTTTTTTTTTCTTCTTTTTGAGACAGAACCTCAAGCTGTCACCCTGGATAGAATGCTGTGGCATCACAGCTCACAGCAACCCCCAATTTCTGGGCTCAAGCGAGTCTCCCACCTCCGCCTCCCAAGTAGCTGGGACTACAGGCGCCGGCCACAATGCCCGGCCATTTTTTGGTTGCAGCCATCATTGTTGTTTGGCGGGCCCGGGCTGGATTCGAACCCGCCAGCTCAGGTGTACGTGGCTGGCGCCTTGGCCCATTGAGCCACAGGCGCTGAGCCAATTTTTAATGTTTTCTGAGATAGAGTCTCACTCTATTGCCCCACACTAGGGAGCTATGGCATCATAGCTCACAGCAACATCAAACTCTTGGGCTCAAGTGATCCTCTTCTGTCAGCCTCCCAAGTAATTGGGAATATAGGCGCCTACCATGATGCTCAGTTTTTCTATTTTTAGTAGAGAACTTGCTCAGGATGGTCTCATACTCCTGAGCTTGAGTGATCCACTTGCCTTGACCTCCCAGAGTGCTAGGATTACAGATGTGAGCCACCACATCCAGCCTCGTTACTTAACTTCTTTAAGCCTTAATTTTCTCAATTTTCTAAAATAAGAATAATAGTACCTATTTATAGAATTGTGTGAATTAAGTGAAATAACCCATCTAAAACACTTGGCCCCTAGTAGGAACTTAAGAACTCTTTCCTGTAAGTGTTATCATTCACACTGAATGATTGCCATGTACCAAACATTAGCTCATTAACGTCTCCCAGCAATTCCGTTAAGTGGGCATGCTCAGCCCTATCTGTGGCTAAGGAAACGGAGCCACAGGAGTAAGGAACCTAGTTGGCCTAGGTTTATGTGATTGGTGGGTGGTGGAGCTCCAAGGATGGGGTGTTTTCAAGGGGCTGCATCCCTTTGAGCAGTCTGTATGGCCACTGTCCTTGGACTTCAAATCCCTTTGTCGCTGAAGTTGGAGTTCAGCTCTGGGGGGTTTGTCCAGTGTTTTCTCCCCCAAAGCCTCTCGGGTTGTTCAAGTTCTGAGGCTGCTTTGTTTGTTTTGCTTCCATTGAGAGGAGGTCTTCAGGTCCATTCCCAGGTCAGGACACAAACTCATTCCATCTGCCTTACAATTAAGATTCAAAGGCAGGAGGCAAGTAAATCCCTCCCTGTGCGGCGATTCCAATCAGCAATTATGCTCTTAATGACCAGCTAATAAAGAATTCACAAAAGCAAACCACACTCTTAAATATAGAATTGTATTGATGCCGACCTGTTGGGAGTACTTTCTGTTCCTTTTCTGAACAACGTCTGAGACCAAGGATATAATCCTCCTTCCCTGAACATTTTTTTGCCCTTTTAAGTAGAGACATCTCTAAAATAAAGATTTGTAAGGAGGTATCCATTTCCCAGAAGCTATTAAAAGGCCATTTTAAAAACACAGTCTAGGGCCGTAGCATGTTCCCTGTGAATTGTAACATGATGAGGCTCTGAGGTCTGCCCATCCCTACATCAGCCCATGTGGTGATTAAGACATGGGACCTTTGGTTGAGCTCAGGTGAGCTGGTGCACATGCTAATGCATCATGGGGAAATAGAAGAAGAGATTTTTACCAGCCAAACCAAACCAAAAATTCTAACAAACTTACTGATGAACACTTAATGATGGGCCCTCTATGCTGAGATCTTTATGCACGTGATCTCACTGGGCCCGGAGAAGAGTTCTGGGAAGGAATCACCTTCAGTTGTTTCCATTTGACAGAGAACTAATGTTCAAACATCTGACTTCACAAGAGTCACCTGGTAAACATGTCCCACACATTGTTAATCCATTCCTGGGTTGGTGGGCATTTAGGCTGTTTCCATAATATGACGATTGTAAATTGAGCTGCAATAAAATGTCCTTATGATAAAAGGATTTTTTTTTCTTCTGGGTAGATGCCTAGTAACGGGATTGCAGGATCAAGTGAGAAGTCTAATTTGAGTTCTTTGAGGATTCTTTTTTTTTTCTTTTGCAGTTTTTTGCTGGGGCTGGGTTTGAACCCACCACTTCTGTTATATGGGGCCAGCACCCTACACTTTGAGGATTCTTCGTACTTCCTTGAGCCATAGGCACCACCTGCTCTTTGAGAATTCCTCATACTTCCTTCCAAAGAGGTTGTATTAGTTTGTAGTCCCCGTTTAGCCATTAAAAGAGATGGAGGCTTTACATCTTTGTATTAAGCTAGATTGAGGTGGAACACATTCTTCTTAGCAGAGCATCAGAAGAATGGAGAAGCAAGAATCCAATGTACTCAATTCTAATATATGAAGGCAGTAGGTGAACTAATATAGGCTGGGGAGTAGGGGAATGAGGAGGAGGAGGGAGGGAGTTGAAGGTCATGGTGTACGGCACAGCTCTTGGGAGCGGAACACAATTATAAGAGGGACTTTACCTAAG
The DNA here is from genome assembly GCA_963574655.1 of Perodicticus potto. Classification (NCBI taxonomy): domain Eukaryota; kingdom Metazoa; phylum Chordata; class Mammalia; order Primates; family Lorisidae; genus Perodicticus; species Perodicticus potto. The sequence continues at coordinate 71,057 of CAUYRH010092862.1, read as the reverse complement.
AAAATGCAATCAGCGTTACTTAATTCTTTGTACCCTTAATGGATCCCAAACAATTAAAAAAAAAAAAAAAAGAGTCACCTGGTGGTGACCTAAGAATATGCATCCTATCTATCTGACTCCCGAATCTTGGCTCTTAGCCATGACCTCTAAGAGAATAGCCCTGAATCTCCAAGTTGGGATGACTGGGCAGTTATTTCCATGTGTTAATGGAGTGTGTCCAAGGCGGGGTAGTTAGTGTTATCACACCTTAGACCAAGTTAGCCTTTCAAGCCCTTTGTCAGGCAGGTATTGCCAATTTTTTCTCATTTTGGTGCCTCAGCTCAGAAGTTGATCAGCCTAGGCTTGTCCCACTAGACTCCGCTGCCTCCCTGGTAAGGGGACTGAGGTCAGTGGCAGTGATGGGCTGACTGAAGGTCCTGCTTCACAGAAGTCAGATTCTTCATTCAGAAAAGTCTACACTTTCCTCGTGGACTCCATCTATGGCCTGGGAAGCACCTACATAGAGACCATATTGGCTTTATAGAGCTTCTGTAACAAAGTGTCGTAGCCCAGGTGGCTTAAACATGACGACGAATTTATTTTCTCATAGTCCTGGAGGCTGGACGTCTGAGATCAAGGTGTTGCAGAGTTGGTTTCTTCTGAGGCCACTCTCCTTGGCTCACAGGTGACCGTCTTTGTCCTGGATCTTCTTCACTCCCTTCTCCCTCCGTACATTTCTGTGTTCCAATTTTCTCTTCTTACAAAGTCATACTGGATAAGGACCCACTCTGCTTTGACAATCTCATTTTAATTTAGTTACCTCTTTAAAGATCATATCTCCAAATGCAATCAGATGCTGAGACCCTGGGGGTTAGGACCTTAATATATGAATTTTGAGGATGAGTGGGATGGATGAAATTCAGGTCATAATAGAGACTCACTAGGTAGGTGGTTCCTTTCTTTGGCCATATGGACTCATTAAACCTCTATAACTTGATTTTTGGTAGGTCCATATGGTGAAAACCCCCAATCCTCAGGTTCCACATCTCTAAAACTGGCAGGTGGTTGTGAGGCTAAAATGGGACAATATATTTAAAGCACAAAGCTGTCTGGGTTCTGTAAGCATTAGTTTCCACCATTGCTGTACAAACTCTTCCCACAACACCACAGCTGTGGCTGAGGCCTGACTCTATTTCCAAAATGTGTCTGGCTGCTCTGTAGGAGGACTGGAACTATTTCTTTTGGGGGAAAATGGTGCTTAAATGTGGCAGTGAGCTTTTTCTTGTCCACTGTGGCTGCCTTGTATCTGTATAAGTTGTGAGTATTAACCATATCTTGTTTTATATCCCTCTTGCCCATCACAGCTCCCAGCTGCCCCAGGTGAGGGACACGTGGTTGGAGTCTAGCCAATAGGATGTGGGCGGACGTGACATCATCTACTCACCATGCCAATATTTTGGAATAACTTTTGGTTAATAGAAAAGTGACAGAGACAGAATAGGAGGTTCTCACACACCCTTCATCCAGCTCCCCCTGGTTCTAGCACCTTATACAGTAGTGGTACATTATAGATGAAGACATTAACATTGGTAAATTACCATTAATTAAACTATAGACTTTGGATCATGCCTGTTTTTCCACTGATAACTGACTTTATGTTCCAGAATCCAACCTGGGGTACCACATTGCCTTTAGTTATCCTGTCTCCTTAGTCTCCAGCCTGAGATGGTTTCTCATTCTGTCCCTATGTTTCACAACTTTGAAGTGAACTGGTCAGGTATTTTGTAAGATATTCCTTAATTTTAGTTTTTCTGATATTTTTCTCATTCCTAAAACTCAGGTTATGGGATATGGAGGGGAAAATGCTGAGGCAATGTCCCTCTCATTGTTTTGTGTCGGGGTCTGAGACTTCCATGTGCCTCAGCACAGCCGATGTTATCCCTGGATCGCTTGGTTAAGGTATTATCTGCTGGTTTTAACCTCTTTAAGGGTTGTACAGATGCTCCTTGACTCACGATGGGGCTTCATGCTCACAAACCCCTCGGTAAGTTGAAAATATTGTGAGTCAAAATAACCTTAACATACCAAGCCAACCAAATGCCATAGCTCAGCCTAGCCTACTTTAGAAGTGCTCAAAGCACTTACATTAGCCTACAGTTGGGTAACACAAAACCTATTTTAGAATAAAGTTTTGAATATCTCATGGAATTTCTTGAATACAGTGTTGAAAGTGAAAAACAGAATGGTTATGTGGATACTGAAATGATGGTTTCTACTAAACATACATTGTTTTTGCACCATCGTGAAATGGAAAAGTCCTGCATTGTACCGTGGCAAGTAGTTCCCCTTTCCGTAGTTTATTCTTTGGATATGAGTCAGTAAGTCCAGCCCACTCTCTTTTATTCTAGCTTTCCCGTTTTGCTTGTTTTTAACTTCTTTTTATGACAGTGAAAAAATGCAGTTCCCTTTATCTACATTTTATTTACTTATTTTTTGAACCCGAGTGTACAGTCAGAACACCATTTCCCCAAGTTAAATAGGTCAACTCTTGTTTTCCCAACTCCGATCAGTGAGGTCATGTGACACGTTGGTAATGGGGCTAGATTTATTTTTTATGATCTGTATTCCATCCTGGGATCCCTGAACATCCTGGCTGCTTTTTAAACATTTGCAGAAAGTTTACCGTGTAAGAATTTTGAGAAATGCATGGTCATGTATCCACCACTGCGGAGCCTCACAGAATGGTTCCACAACCCCCCAAATTCCCCTAAGTGGCCTCTTCGTTGTTAACCCCTTCCTTTAACCCAACCCCTGGGAACTATCAATTTCTTGTTTGTTCCAGTAGCTTCACCTTTTCTATTATATCACATAAATGGGATCACATTCAATGAAGGTTTTGGGGTCTGGACTTTTTTACTTGGCAAAATGCATTTAAGATGAACCTAGTTGCTGTCGATTCAATAGCTTGTTACTTTTATTGTGAGTAGTCTGTCATTGTGTGGATGTACCACATCTAAACAGGGATTCCCCCATTTAGAACTTTGGATTTCTGTTGCCTGGTAAAAAACAATGCTGTCGTCATTATTGTAAAGACCTCGTGAGCATCCTTGTTTTTGCCTTGCCTTGGCCGTGGAGCAGTACTCAGTACCTCTTCATAACCCTCCTCCAACACAGTATTCCCAAAGCATTAGTGAACAATGAAATTTTCCTAAAGACTTTGTAAAGGGAATTCAGACACCAGTGTGTTCGGTATTTCCACACGCCCCATCAATTGTGTGTGTGTTTATGTCTGTCTGTTTCTGTCTTTCTCCTCTACCCACTCAGGGCTCCAACTTCTAACTGCTTCTTTCTAGCTCTTATATCTTCTTCCTGCCCCCCTTCCCATCTCTCCTTGTCATTCCCTCACCTCTTCTGATCTATAATAATTTAGCCCTGATTCCCCCCCAGCTGACAGATGGGCCTGTAGTCACCAGAACTATTCTTTCTTGGTAAGTAATGCTTACATTTTCTGTCACATTATTTCTTCCAACTTCAGACCGTGGATGTGAGGGGGAAACACCTAAACATACATTGTGTGAAGCCTTTTTGCACAGGGGCATATGGTAAAGTGCTAAATAAATTATAATTTTTTATTATTTTATTATTATTACTACTGGTAAGAGATGGCTTCCACAAAAAGCTACCAAATAAAAATGTATCACTTAGATCACTTAAGCTTGCTTTGCTTTTGATGAGCAACGAGACTTCTGTATGAGGCCTGTTCAAGCTGGAAACTCAGAAAGGCTCCAAAAATCCAGGAATCCCACAGCCAATTCTTGAAAGCTTTGATAAGAGTGATTATTGATTAAGACTCTGTGGTCAGCCCACCCAGGAGCGAATGTTGCTAATTAAGGAGAAACCTTCCGACCATTGGCCTTGTTAGACACCACCAGGCTCCTGGAGATGTTTCCTGGCAAAGGATGAGAAGCAAGAGGGCGCCCACCTGTCAGGGATTTTGCAGGCCCAGCCCAGCATGGAGGCCAGGGTCAGGTGTTTGACCTTGGCTTGGGTCTTTGCTTGCCTCTCCACTGTTCTTACACCAACATTCTGCTCTGAGACTCTGGTTTGCATATCGAAAGGCTGGATGGTACAAATAAGGGGTATTTTTAGTCTTGCTTGACTCCTTTAAGTTAAAACCAAACTTGCCTTCCTGGTCAGTATAGCCTTCTCCTCCTCTTCCAGGGCTCCCTTTCTCAGGAAGAGCAGCACCCCTCACATGTGCATCCCCCGAAGCCCTTGACTCTTCTCTCTTATTTTTGAACTCGGTTTCCCAAGACTGTGCATTCAACTTGGACAGCAGCTCTCAGCCCCATCCCTCCCCACTGCCGCAGGCTGGGATGTGTTTTATTCTCTCATCAATTCCTTTCTGGGCTGCTGCAAGCCCAGGTTTTGCTGTTCTCACTCCTGCTAAAATAAAACAAAGGAAGACCTAAGTGGGTTCCTCTCTCAGTCAGGCGATGCCACCTTTTGAAGTAACACAACTCCAGCGTCTTGATGGCATTCAACAGCAAAGGTTTGTTTCTCACACACACTGCACACTCCTCACTGGTTCGCTGTATCTCAGCTCCGTGTCGCTCCACAGGACCCAGAGCTGGAGGGGAACAGCCACCTTGCAGAATAACAATGGTCATTCTGAGACAAAGAGAGGGAACATGCCTCTGTGTCATGGGCTGTGAAATAGAAAAGCAAAAGCAAAAGAGAGGGAATATGGTGAATTGTTTCTTAAAGTTTTCCTGGAAGTAACACAAGTGACTTTTGGTCGTATTTAGTTGGTCAAAGCAAGTCTTATGACAAACCTGACATAAATGGGGCTTGGGATTATAACCCTCCACCAAGGTGGGTGACCAGATGTTGGTAAACAGTTAGTCTGTCATACTCCTGTTATACAAAGCCCTTAGATTGGCAATAATTAATGTCCACTGGGGGTTTGGCATCGGATCTGGAACAAGAGCCCCTGACCATTGGTAAGTCCTTGTCCACTGACATTTATGCACTCATTCCCTCACATCTCCCCATTTTTTCATCCATCTCTCCATAAATTTATTCAATGGACATATTTTCAATGAATTCTCACGCAAGTAACTGGGATCACAAACCTGTCCTCAAAAAGTTCACATGTTGAGGGGTATAAAAACAAATGCACTAAAAACTCCATATAGAAAATTATGAACATACACAAGTATGAAAAAAAACCATAATGAACTCTCATGAACCAGTCATCCAGCTTCAACAAGTGTCAGCACATTGCCATCGCCATCAGCCTTTGTCTATACCTGTGCCATCATCCCCCAGATAATTGTTTTGTAATGTGAATTTGTATTGAGATAGTTGTTGATTCACATGAAGTTTTAAGAAATGGTAACAGGGGGTGGCACCTGTGGCTCAGTGAGTAGGGTGCCGGCCCTATATGCTGGAGGTGGCGGGTTCAAACCCAGCCCCGGCCAAAAATTGCAAAAAAAAAAAAAAAGACATGGTAACAGGGATCTGTGTACTCTTCAAGTAGTTTCCCCCAGCACTAGCTTCTTGCAGAGCTGTAGTACAGTGATTTTTCAACTGGTGTGCCCCCGCACAATGCTGTCCTGTGAGAGGATCTTAGGTGCCCTCCAAAATATTTAGGGATCATTAATGAAATTATTTTTGGAAGAATTTCAAAGCACAGTAAGCTTATTTTTTTTTAACTCCTTTTTTTTGATCATCATAATTTAAGTGTGCCGTGGAAATTTAACAGAGGTTAAAGCGTGCCATGAGATTTAAAAGGTTCAAAAACACTGCTGTATTATAGTATCAGAACTAGAATATTGATACGAACACAACCTTCAATTTTGTTCAGATTTCTTCACTTTTACCTTTATTTGTACACTCAGTTGTATATGTGTGTATTTTGTTCATATTATTTGGAAGCAAATTTGAGACATTGTATAATTGCCTCCAGGAATTATTATAGTATTTATATTTACAAAATAAGGACTCTTAAAAAATACCGTAATTATCAGATAGTAACTTAAACAGTTAACAATAATAACCATTAGATGTTAGGGTAGTGTTCCAATTTCCATAAATGTTCTTTTAAATAATTTGTTTGAATAAGGTCCACACCTTGGGATTGGTTGACACATACGTTCAGATTCTTTATATCTAATGTATACTTTCTGCCTTCGTCCCTCTCTCTTTGTTTTCCCCTTGAGGCTATGTCTTTTGTCCTTAGTAGCTTCTCGTAGTCTGGATATGGGTGATGACATCCACCTGTTACATTTAAACTGTTTCCCTGTCCTTAGTATTTCCCTATCCTATACGCTGGCAGTTGGATCTCAAGGAGTGGTTGATTCACATTCAGTATTTTCTTGGCAAGACTCCTTCAAGGGAGGGATAGAAAGTCTAGCTGTCTTTGTTTCTGTGATGGTGATGGCCATATTGATGTTAAGTAACTAGGGGTTACAAAATGGCAATGTTCTAATTCTTTTGCACTTTTTTGAGTCAATTTAGTCAATTTGAGTAAAATTATTGATTCTAGAAAAATCAACTTAATCGCCTCTACTATTTAGTTACCAGGAAGTAAGAGAAAGCAGGTTTTTAAAAATAGGAAATCAAATTCTCTAATATCTTCCAATAGCTGACCAATTAGCTTATAATTCTTAAGACTCCTTGTGTACTCCTGAGTGTAAATCAATCCGGCATATTTTAATCTATTGAAGATCATGTTTCCATTCGTGTTCAATAGCTTCCATTTTTGGCCAGTGGTCTTAAAGTTCACTGCTGACTTTTTTTTTTTCTTTAACATGACTTTGGTGCCTTTGACAGTTTCCTTGGAATCTGCTATGGCAATATATTAAGTTTACCTGTCCTTTTCCTGCTCCACACACAGAATCAGTCATTTCTCCTAAGAGACCTGATTTCTTTTACTCTGCAAGTGTGTGTGGGTGTGGGTTTTCACGCGTGTGTGCACGTGTGTTTAATGTTCACATCTGGTCTTTGGGTTTCTTTCTCCAAGGTGACTCTGGCTAATAGAAGCTCTCACTCACGTGGATACTCAGGAAGGGCTTGTGGGACATTCCTTTAGTCCTTTCTTAAGGACAAGCGCTCATTAACTTTCACATCTGAAAGGCAGCTTGGCTAGATAGAAAATCTTTGGCTCACATATTAAATACATTATCCATGGTCTTCTGACATAATATTCTGCTATCAAAAAAGTTTGATGACAGTCTGATGTTCTATCCCTTATAAGCGCTCAGATGTTGCAGGACTTTTTTAAGTAAGGAAATTTTGCTGGACCATGCCTCTATATTGTTTGGCCTAGGTTGATTGTACCTCCATAAAAAAAAATGTGCCTTTTTGAATACCATTTAAAAATTTAAAGAACATTTTAAAGCAGTTTTCTAGAACTGTGGTTTTAGGATTGATCTGTTGATTTTCTTTGGGTTTTCTCCCTCTAACACTTCATACCTGTGTTGGATTCTTTGATTACCTTCGATATTTGTCACTTTCTTTTTGAATTCTTATTTCTTTTTATTTACACATTCCACCTTTTCATTTTCTATTTCCTTTTTGACATTGTCTGTTCCTGACTCTTTGGTTTCTTCTACTTTAGTCTTTATTTCTGAAATGCTGGGCTTTTTCCTTTCCAATTCTATCCTGAGTTTTAACATCCCATTTTTTTTTAATGTATCTTTTTCTGATAGGTCATGTTATTCTTTCCTTTCTTCTATTATTGCTTCTAATTCCTTTCGGTTCATTTTGAAACGTTCGGTTATAAGCAATTTCATCTTTCTTCAAAAAAGCTTTTTGTCATAATTTCATGACATGTCAGGACATGGTTTTGCTCTTAATTCACTGTTTTTATCATAACTACCTATGGAATGCAAGCATAATATTTTTCTGGTGCTCATTTTTACATGGGGTTTCACTTTCCTATACATTTGGAAGGGAGGAGTGGGTCAGGAGACCCTTGATAGCTTTAGAACTCCAGAGTTCTCTTTTCTTTTGCTTTTGTAAAGTGTCAAAAAGTCAAGTACTTATGAATTCTGAGACGTCGTGGTTCTTTTCCTCTCTCTACTTTTACCTGGATTTCTTTGTCTTTTGCTCCTCCGCTTCTGTCTTGCTCAAGTTCAGCTCTATTCCTCCTATATCAGTGTGAGAAATAACATGGGAAGGGCGAGTGTGGTATGTTGACCCGTGAGGCTGGGGGGTTTGAGCCCGGCCCGGGCCTGCTAAACAATAATGACAACCTCAACCAAAAAATAGCCAGGCGTTGTGGCAGGGGCCTGTAGTCCCAGCTACTCCGGAGGCTGAGGCAAGAGAATCGCTTGAGCCCAAGAGTTTGAGGTTGCTGTGAGCTGTGACACCACGGCATTCTCTACCAAGGGCGACACAGTGAGACTCCGTATCAAAAAAATAAAATAAAATTTAAAACAAACAAAAGAAAAGGCCTGCAGGGGTATAAGTACTTTTTCTCTTCATTTGAAATTGGGTGCAAGTCTTTCACTGGCCTCTCTGCACCCCAGGCACTACTGCCCTTTCCTATTGGTCACCGATTATTGTCTCTTTCTGTGGGTCGTGGGTGACCGAGGTTACCACACCACATTCTTATGGTCCCTCCAGACTTCTTGGTTCAGCAGGCCACGTTTTCCTTCCAGCCCCTTCCAGCCCCTTTTTTTGTGTCTGTCCCGTCTCAGATCTTGCTATCCTCATCGCTCCATTTGTTTTGACAGAAGGGTCTTCAAAATCTACTATCTGACAGTGGCCATCTTTCCACCACTGCAAAATGTGGTTTCGGAAACGCTATGAATGGAATGGCTTTAGGCACAGGCAGGCTGACCCGGAAGTGCAGAGGACGTGGAGAGGGCGTGGTCTGGAGGTCAAGGAAGGTCACCCAGAGGAGGTAACTTCTGTCTGCGCTCAACCCGGAAAGGAGTCAATTGAGCAAATGAAGAGGGTGGGAGGGTGGCGCCTGTGGCTCAAAAGGAGTAGAGGGCTGGCCCCATAGGCCGGAGGTGGTGGGTTCAAACCCAGCCCCGGCCAGAAACTGCAAAAAAAAAAAAAAAAAAAGCAAATGCAGACAAGCGAGACAATTAGGCGAGGAAGACAGTGTGTGTGTCTGCATGGTCAGGTGGGTGAAGACGGAGAGGTGGCCGGAGAGGCGCAGCAGGTGCGGGGCAGTGACTGCGGGGTGTGGGTGGCCGGGCCTCCCGCCACCAAAGCCTCGTTTTCCTGCCCCAGCCTCGTTTTCCACGATGAATTGGTTTTTATGTATTGCTAGTTCTCACCTCTCTGGTCCCTGTGCAGTTCTCATTATTCATTGCTATTTAGAATCCTCTCAGTTTGGAGCCATCTGTGAAGTTAATTTCAGTACTGTTTACTCTTTTCTCCCAAATCATTAATGAAGATAAAACATTCAATGGCTTCGAGCTTTACAGCCATTTCTGGGAAATTCCACTGAGGCTCGCTCTTGTTCCGGGTAAATCATCTTTAAACCAAACGTGTTACCACCCCTGGCTGGTCCTTCATGAGGTCCCTTGTTCCTTTAAATTCACTTTTTCACAGAGGCGTTGTCAGGTAACTCAGCTTTAGTCTTCAAGAAGATAACAATCAAAAAGGGTTTAATCTCAACTAGCAATCAAAGGTATGCAAATTAAGGCATTCCTGAAGAGTTTGTGTTTTTCCCCTGATAGAATTTGTAAACATTTTTAAAGTTAGCACCAGGGCTGGTGCAGTGTGCTGAAATTAGCATTCCTAACTGCTTTTAGAAATCAATAAGGCAATTTAGCATCAAGACCCTTAAGATGGTTTCTCTGCTTTTGCAAGTATTGGGAATTTATCTAGAGAAAATAATTCTAGAAGAAAGAATGAAAACATGAAAATGGTATTTATCTTCACTGTTCTATAATGAGAACAACCAAAATCTCCCAGCTATAGGAGAATTATTAAATAAATTAAAGTGCATCGGTGGAAAATGATGAACACACAGAAGAATCTCAACCATGGGTCAACACTGTTATTATTGTTATTAGTAACTTTGTGGCTGTTTTTATTCATTGACCCTACAAGCATGTTGGCTTTTTGCCCCGTGGTACTGTGACTGCTACTCTGTTTACTAAGGAGAATATATATTTGTTTCCTAAAATAATCATCAGCAAATGACATTGGACCTGTAGTCATAAGAGAGTGCTAGAATGTGGTTTACTGTGAATAAGAACTTTGCAGTATTAATAGTCAGAACTCTTCAAAGATGAAATAATGGATGAATGTTTGCAGCAAAATGTGGTTTAACATATCCCCAAATTGGAATCAACCCACATGTCTGTCATCTGATGGTTAGAGAAGCAAATGTCTATAAAATGGAATATTATTTGGCAATAAAAGGGTGTTCGGGTGGTCCCCAGATTACAGACAAAATATATTCCTGAGGATGTCTTTAGGTTGGATTTGTGTGTAATCAGATCCCTGATGAACATGCATATGTGGTAATAATAATTACAATAAAGATAACAATACTTTCAGAAAAGAAATCAGACGATTGCTGCAGTGAAGTATTAAGCAATAATAATAATAGTAATACAAAGAAATTCTTTTTATTAGTAAACTTACTTCTGAATTTAAGGAAATGTTCCATGGAAATATTAGATTAGATATTTAACTAAATATTTAATTAATAGTTTATAGGTAAAGCAGGTATAAATTGATTTTTAAGAGAAATTAATAGCTCTTGCTAAGATACAAGCACTGAATTTTAAGAAATTGTGTGCTTTCTACATTCTTTCTCCCAGAAAGCTATCACAAATGTCTCAAGAGACCATACAATATGGATCTAATAATAAAGCCATAGATGTAGTTCATGATTAGTTAAGTAGTGGTTGGTGAAACTTCCTAATTTGATTAAATTAACAGTAGCTCTGTGAACTAGAATAAGTGAAACTACATAAGCTACATTTATTTCATTTTATTTTATTTTATTTTTTTGAGACAGAGCCTCAAGCTGTCACCCTGGGTAGAGTGCTGTGGCATCACAGCTCGCAGCAACCTCCAAATCCTGGGCTCAAGCGAGTCTCTTGCCTCCGTCTCCCAATTAGCTGGGACTACAGGTGCCCGCCACAATGCCCGGCCATTTTTTGGTTGCAGCCATCATTGTTGTTCAGCGGGCCCGGGCTGGATTCGAACCTGCCAGCTCAGGTGTACGTGGCTGGTGCCTTAGCCCGTTAAGCCACAGGTGCCGAGCCTACCATAAGCTACATTTAATACTGCACAGGGACTGTGGGACTTTTTCTTCCCTTCATGTTTCTGGATAAGAAAGAAATCTTAGAGAGGTACATACAGAAATTTGGTTCACACTTATTAGCAATAGTAATGGTAATAAAAAATAATAATTAACATTGAATGAGTACATAATATTTCCTGGGTATTGTGCTAAATACAAAACATAAAACCTTATTTGAGTCTCATGAGTCTCATGATAAAACTCGTCTGGAAACGAGGCACAGAAATGTTAGATGGCTCGCCTCTGGTCTCGGACCTTGAAAATGACGGAGAAAGTCTTTAAACCCAGAAACACAGAGACCAGCTCCTGAAATTGAGCCTTTAGCAGGTATGCAAAAGAGAGGAAGGCAAAACAGTAACAGTACTATCTGCTAATATACTCAACTACTAAATTATGATTTTTAAATAATTAGAGAATAAGATGATGTTAATTGTATAGCACAGACTGCTTTGGTTCTTAATCCAGAAACTGCCATTTGTTACTTTCTTGACCTGTGATGAATTATTTCATTCCCCCAGAATTCACTCTCCTCAGTGATGAAGTGCTGAAAATAGTACTTTACAGAGTTATTGTGAAAAATTAAAAAGCTAAATCCTTTAGCACTAACATGATAGCCTTATATTTTAATATCGTTCTTCCTGATGCTGTTGTTATAAGAGCATTATGTGTAAACTGTATCGAAGGTGCTAGGTTCATGTGCGCTGATGGTAGCAGGGAGTCCTTGAAAGTGGGAGAAAGTGCAGATAGAGAAAGGAAGGGTGAGGTCATTGCAGGAAGGGAAATCAAAGGCCCAGATGAGAGAAAGACCCTGGTGTGAGCGAAAAATAATGGCTACGTTCAGCCTGAGAAAAGGTTTCATGTAAGATAGAATAAAAAGGAAATCACATAGAATATTGTATATAATTAAATATTTCATGGTGCAAAATGAGCACATTTGTCATATTTGATTCTATCTCACTTCTCTCCAACCTTTATGCAAAAATCTCATATTTAAAAATGCAGAATTCTCTCATTTGGCTTCATAAGGATCTCGGGTATATACATAACTCTCGCAGGGGTCCTGAAACTATGGCCCGCAGGCCACATGCCTTGGTGTGAATTGTATTTGTTCCCGTTTCGTTTTTTACTTCAAAATAAGATATGTGCAGTGTGCATAGGAATTTGTTCATAGCTTTTTTTTTTAAACTATACTCCAGCCCTCCAACGGTCAGAGGGATAGTGAATTGGTCTCCTGTTTAAAAAGTTTGAGGACGCCTGCTCTTGGTTATGTACATCACTCTCTTGGGTATGTAACTATCCCCATATGCCAGTTTTCCTCATTGGTTTTTGGTCTTTTTTTAACTTTTAGGCTTCTATATATTTCTTAAGTGTAGATTTAAAAACCAGATATATAGGCTAGCATGCCTGTGGCTCAACGGTCTAAGGTGCCAGCCATGTACACCTGAGCTGGCAGGTTCGAATCCAGCCTGGGCCAAACAACGATGGCTGCAACCAAAAAATGGCCGGGCGTTGTGGTGGGCACCTGTAGTCCCAGCTACTTGGGAGGTGGAAGCAAGAGAATCGCTTGAGCCCAGAAGTTGGAGGTTGCTGTGAGCTGTGATGCCAGGGCACTCTATCCAGGGTGACAGCTTGAGGCTCTGACAAAAAAAAAAAAAAAAAAAAAAAAAAAAGAACCAGATATATATATATATATCATCTACTGACTAATCAGATGGATAGTCCTTTAATGGTGTCTATATTATAAGGGGGCATCTGTAGTAGAAGAAAATATATTTATTCCTCAACTATGACTCTTTCTTTTCCATGCCCTCATATCCAGTTCATCTCCAGGTTCTATGAGAGAGGTTCTCAACTTGTGGGTCGCGACCCCTTTGTAACAATGAAAATACTTCCTGCATATCAGATATTTACATTATGATTCATAACAGTAGCAAAATTACAGTCATGAAGTAGCAGCAACCACAACATGAGGAACTGTATTAAAGGGTCGCGGCATTAGCAAGATTGAGAACCACTGCTCTATGAGTTTCAGCTCTGGAAAGCATCTAGCACCTTTAGTGTCTTCTCCCATAGACCTACTCAAAGCCTTCTTAAGCATCTCTTGCTTAAACTGTTGTTTCTGTATTTGACATGTTTAGGTGTGTCTGCCCTGTCTGTGACCTTCTTAGACAGACAATCTTTGCTCACAACCCCCGCAACGTGATCACTCTGTGATCACTCTGACTATAACCGATGGCTGTAAGTGACAAACTAAGGAAACCAGCCCAACCAATCTGGTCTTGGCCCACTGATGTTGCAGACCATATATCCTATGGCTAGGAGGAGGGAGAGTTATAAGAAATACCTGTATAGCTCAATAATGGAACACCTGGGTGGAAAGGGCATGGAGAGGGATTTAGCTCTCCTAACAAGCATGAGAGCTCGTGAGATGAAAGCAGTGGTGAATTGGCAATCTCTACACCTGTGTTGAGAGGCACAAGATCAACCTTATATTAGGCTGGAGGAGAAGGCAGTCAAGGAGCATGCGCAATCTATCACAGACTCGCTTACTCTGACTGTCTCCTCTCCTGCTTGCAGAACGCCAGCACAGCGTCTCTCTGCTGAAGAATACCAAGCTCTGCTAAAGACTAAGATCTATCTTTCTAAGAAGACTGCTTTACTCTCTTTAAGACTCACTCTCTCTCCAGCTAAAGTCGATAGCCTCAGGCACCTAAGAGAAGCTGTACCTGAGCAAGGTAACTCAGTGGTCCGCGTCCGGAACCTAGTTAAGCCGGGCCTGAGACCTGGCCAGTCCTGGGCCTTGGCAAGACACTGACTCAAAAATTGACCAAAGAGATTATAGAACTTGCAACTTTTTGTACGGGGAATGCAAAGGCAACATGGCCTTGAAGACAATAGGATGTCATATTAGATCATGTATAAGAAAAAGAAGCTGGTTAAGAACAGGAGACAGAAAGAATCAAAGAAGGAGATTTTATATTCCCTGCAGGGCAGAGAGAAAGAGGATTCTTGATCTTTAGTGGCTTATTAGTCCTAGTTCCTATGAGGTCTACTATGGCAATACTTCCTGTGATTGTGGTACTGAATTTCATAGCATGAATACCCCTTTACTGGAACGTCCTGGATTCTGTTGTTTCAACCAAATGTCTTCTATAGCAGCTTCTAAATGACGTTGCTATTTCACCTCTCTCCAAGTCAGTGACACTCCAATTTGGCCACAAAGGATTCACCTTAGGATATTAAAATAAAAAATATATCTGGGTCTATTCCCAGATATTCTATTTTAAGTGATTTAGGGGCAGCCTGTATTTGATTGGTTAAAATCTGCACACATGATTCTAATCAAGAACCACTACAAGACCACTGTTTTTAGACATTTTCTGATGATAATATTTGCCTAGGACACTTGTTAAAAATAGGCATTCCTGGACTTCTCCTTTAGATTTGGAGTAGAACCTGGGAATCTATGTATTATTTGCTTGCTGGTAATTTTTATAATTAGGAAAGTGTGGAAAACACTGCTCTAAGCTTTCAAATTGCTGCCAAAATAATCTTTGTAAAATTTATCATTTACTAGCCAAAGAACCTTGAATAACTTGCCATTGCATCTCAGATAAAGCCAAATACTTGGGCACAGCATTCAAGATCATACACAGCCCAATCTAATTACCTTTCACCCACTCCAGTGCCCTGTAGTCCAGCCAGGCCACACAGCACACACATCTGTATGTTTGTCCCTGCTCTTTGCCCAAAATCCCTCTGCCTTTGCTTTTTTCCCCTGAAAACTAACACATTCTTAAAGACTCAGTTCAAGGGTCATCTATCCTGTGCAACTCCCCTGCCTCCCATTAAGAAGAATGTTTTTCTCTCTTCTGACTTTCCACGGCACTGTGTACTATTGTGTAATTGTGGTATATATTTTGAGTTTCTGAAAGAATCTCTGTATCCTATACCCCAGTGTTTAGAATACTACCTCACACAAGGAAGTGCTCAGTGCACATTAGTTGAATAAATGAGCACACGAGTGAAGATTTATTCTGCTCTGTGTTAGCACGTTAGTTTGTTCCTTGAGTAATGGAAGACATTTTGGAAATTGGTTAAGAGTTACTGGTATAACATTTTTACTGATTTACTTTAATATTTTTTGTTCTGGCCTATCATTGGTAATTTTTAATAAATCTTCTTAAATCAAGATCCTTTGATTTTTTAATAAAAAAAAAATCCATTCTGTAGTCCATGCTCATCATGCCATTTTGTTAGAATAGCATGGAACTTAAAAGTTGCCATACAGTAACATCTGTGTTAAAGCCCACGGATTATCTGACAAAATGTAAGATCTCTTTCTCACCCTCTATCATTGCCAACATTTTGAACATTCAAGGAAAGTGACTCTGTGGCCAAAAAAAGAAAAGCCAGGGGTGAGGTGGAAAAAACAAAACAAAACTAAGACACTCAAAGCTAGAGGGAAAATTAAAAGCTGAACAAGTAGCTAATTTGGTTATAAGAGACTGTCAAGTGAAATCCTTTATGTTTTGATCCTATAAAATTTTAGGTCTTTCTAAATTTGCCTAAGCCAACTTACTTTTCGAGGGAAGAGTTTTTTTATTGTTCAATGCTTTGGGTGCCAATTTTTGTAGCACAAGCTGAAGCTAAATTTGCAGCCACTTAGCATATAATTTATTTTAAAAGCTTAAATAGGATCTTTTCCATGCAAGGTAAAGCTTTTAAAACACAAAACAAGCAAGAGCAGTGAACAGTTGTTACTCGCTTCCTGTCTGCCCTGAGTGGTGTTTACGGAGAGGACTAGGCGTTTTCAGCTGGAGTGCTCACTCCCAACAGCAAATGGAGTGCCCTCCTGACACTGTTCTCCAGAGAGGGAGAGGCTGTTTGTGTTAGAGTTCCAAATGTTATCTTTGGTGGCAGGGATAATGTGATTCTGTGTCAGCTCTCCCCTATTTTCCTCTTTTGCTGAAGCACCGGTATCATCAAGCTTTCTAATGAAGAATCCATGGAATGAGCACCAAGCACCAAATAAGAGACTCATCTCTTGATGCTTGTTCTCAACAAACTGTGGGTCCTCATTCTCACCGCTTATCACATAGCTTTATAAAGTACTTTTATCGGAGCATTCTAAATAGTTTATGGAGATTATCTCATTGTTTTACAGTATTCCTAAGAGCAGATTTTATATCTTTTCTATTTAATGCTAAAGATAGAAGGGGTGGTCTCCACTGGACAGTGGGGAAGGAGATGGTGTCAAACTCACTCTTTAGGGCTAGGGCTGTAGTTTATAAATTTATCTTCAATTCTACTCTAGGTTAGCACAAGTTTTTCCAGTTGCTTCTGTATCTGGGGTGCTGTGTAGTCTAAACCCCTGGGTGTCGTCCTCTGCCAGGCTTGTCTGATTGGGAGGAGAAAAGGAGGATACTTGCCCCATTTATTATATTTATGTTCTATTTAAGAGAAAAACACCGAAATTGAGAAGAGAAAGTTATTTGCCTAAGAGCAAAAAGTTACTTATTATTGAATCTAGTTCCACAATAGGAAACGGATGATTTTTATCTATGGTATGTGCTCAGGTGTTATGTCATTTATTTTTCTCCTTTCCCATCGTGATTATGATCTTTTGTAACAGTCATTGACTTTAGGATAAGTGGAACTGAATGTCAGAGAAAAGACCAATTAGAAAACATGTGTGTGTAAATAGTAAAATGACTGATTTTTTGACCCCTCTAAAGAAAAAGAAACAGTCATGCTTACAAGTTTAAAAGGATTGTTCAGTTGGGTAATTCTGAAAGGATGCAGCCTTGTTATTAACACTGAAAAGTTTAATTACATTTCATTATACTATACTAGCTTCTCTTAATTGCTAAAAGGGGACTATGAAAGCAAAAACAAAATGCTAAATCTCTAGGAGCTCGATTTTCCTCCCTGCTTTGTAATGTAAATGTGCCTGTGTGTATATTAACATTCACACACTCCATCTATCTCACTGGCTTTTAACAGAAGGGTCACCTGACTTCACCTAGTGTCGTCCCCCTCCCTTTCCCAGAGGGAACCCGAAAGTGAGAGACAGGCACGGATAGAACACAGGTTCTCATGCTGGGAGGCGTAAATGCCCCTGACTGACCAGGAATTGAGGGAGGTTGCTTGGTGGGGGATGGGGAAGGAGAAACGGAGGGAGAGAGCATAAGCGAGAGAGAGGGAAAGAGAGAGAGAGGAGGAGAGAGGGAGAGAGAGAGAGAGGGAGAGAGAGGGAGAGAAGTGCTGCATGCTTCATCTTTGAGAGTAGGGAAAACAAAAGACCTCAGCGGCAGTTTAGTGTTGCTGTGTCTGGCTTAAAGAGGAAAATTCTAGACATCCATGTTGAAAAAATCACAGCTCAGCTGAGACTACTTCTATCAAGAACGTTATTTTCTCCAAGAATGGGTTGGATCAGTACAGGTGGTTTGAGAAGGCGCTGACTGAGGACCATGGAAAGGTGGGAGAGGACGTGCGGCTTCTCTGCCTCCCCTGAGCAGAGCTCTAGGTTAGTAAACTGAAACTGACCCGGGCTGGCTCCAGTGTCTCTGTGTGTGTGTGTGTGCTTTCTATTTATAGCCCCCAAACCCTTCTGCTGCTCAACCCCTGGGTAAGGCAGTGCCATATTCCACCAGATGTGAACCTAAACTTGATTCGACTCTCACTTCATTTATCAAATGCCTCCGTTCGTTCGCTTGCGGAGCTTTTGTTTCATACAGCCAGTGGAGAGCCGTCATGATGTCTCCTCCTGAGTCAGAATGTGTGTTTCAGCCCTAGATTGTCAGGTGGCTGTTTGGAGAATAGTTAGCATTTTGCTCCAGAAGGCTGCAAACGCACCATTAGGTTATTGTGAAATGTAAACAGCAAATATCTGCTGACTTGGCATTTCTTGTACCGTCAGAATAATTCCAAGATAACCAACTGCATTTGCCTGATCTTAATTTCCCATAGAATTGAGTTCAAATATAGTAAGTTTCCAATGGCACCCCATCAACAAAGGCACACAGCAGGTATTCTTCTAGCAGAGTGTGTTTCACCTCTTGTTGGAACAAGAGCTTAAAAAGATGAATCTTACTAGGACCTGGTATGGGGAAAGAATATAATATGTCATAATTAAAATAGGTTCAGAGCTTTTTTTTTAATGAGTGGGTACAGTTATGTGTGAAACGAACACATCATTTCTCTTGGTTTTTGTGGTGCAGATAGAGTGTCTTTTGTTCCAGCCTGTGTATTTTCCTGTGTTTTGATAGAGAAAGCATCGCCTGTGCATTCTGTGATAGCAAGAGGCTTGTGTGCCAGTTTGCCATTGTGCCCTGCTGGAGAATCTGCTCTATTCTGAAGTAAACTGCCCAGAGGTATTCCTCAAGAAGCAGGGGAAGGGTGGGGAGTGGGAAGAGGTGCTTTTTTCCTCTTCCTCCTCTCTGCCCCCCTTTTGATTCAGAAGTGTCTGATTCATACGATTTAAAGAGGAAATGGGGGAAGCATTTAGTTTTGAATAGGATCCAGATCTGTGCCATGCGATTGCCAAAGACGGTATAAGGAGGTCCTCAGAGCTGGGGGATTCACATTTGTAATGGACTCTTTAAGGAAATGTCCCGTGAGGGTGACTGGCCGGGTCCCTTTGGATCAAATTAAGATGCGCTCTGGCAGTGCGTTAGCAGCTGTGAGCTGACATTTTCTAGTGAACCTAGTGAAAAATGGCTCCGTGGCTCGCCTCCCGTCCTGAGGAGATGGTCTTCGAGGAGTTGAGCCTTTCTTGAGCACTGTGGCTTGCTCTGAGCACCAAGTGTCCTGATAGGGACACCGTGTTTTCGGATGGGGACGACTGACTGGTTGCTTTCAGTTTGCCTTCCTGTTTAAATCTCGGCTTGAATGGGGAGTGGGTGGTGACGGTTTCACTTCAAGTACCAAGGACCCCGAGCAAAGCTAGCAGAAGATGTCTATCTGGCAATTACAGGTTTCCCCTTTAAAAGGGTGGATTCCTTGGGGCGGGGGAGGGGATGGAAAGCACTTTTTGTTGTTGTTAAGTGGGCTGGTAAACAATTTCTCTAAGAAAAGACCCAGGCATCGGTGCCACTTTAGGCATGGGGAGTGACAGGTGCAATCATAAACGACTTGCCTATCGTGTGTCTGAGAATAAAAAGCTGTGCTTTTCTCTTACCGTTTGTTCCCCTTTTTTGAATTGCGATCCTTTGTGCCAGGAGAGAGACGTGCCCCGGCTTTAGAAGGCAGGCAGCGAGTACTCCTGTCCTGTACTACACATGTGCTTATTAAGGAATTCCTGTGCCGAGCGGGAGTGGAGGTGCGACAGCAGCCACACTGTTCCTTTATTCAGGCTCGGGTTGGTGAACGCTCCGGCCAGCAGAGGCAGGACGCGTTGAGCAGAGAACTGTGCATCTGAGGCGCTGGTTGAGAGCGTGTGGGGTTTGGGGATGTGAGAAATTGTTGGATCCCTATTATACAGCATTCTGAGATGAGCGTGTGAGCAGGGAGTGAGTTCAGGGGAAAGGGACCGGGCTTTTCATGTTTCAGGCAAAGCGGTGCAGGGTCGAGGCGTTATCCACTAGGAAAGGCGACATAAGGATGCAAAATAGTGCAATAATTTGCGCCTTGTGCAGAAAGAACAATTCTTTAGATTGTATGATCCATAGTTCTCTGTAGACACTTGAAAAAAAGCTCACTGCTTCCTGCAAGATGTCGTGGAGTCATCTCGATACTAGACAAGTAAGACTTCAGTACAGTAATTTTCACAGCATCATCAGAACAGCTTCATAAGTGTTTTAGATAATTTGATCCGCTGAAGGGTGTCCCTGTAAGGGTTTGGCATCCTGGGCACCTTCCCATAGGATGGGAGAGCACCGATTTTCTTGGAGTCTATCCAGAATAATTTTAAAAAATCTAAGAGCTTACAGAGGCAGTAGAATTTGCCTCTGTAGTAGAACAAGGGAAATGGAAATTTAACCCATGTAGATCTGATTACTGCTTTTATATCTCCAAAGTATTTGACTGTGGTACATGGTGTGCTTTGGGGAACGATAAAAACATGGGTCTCAAAGTTGATTAGAGGATTAGTAGGGTCGCTCAAATATGTTTAGTAACTACAGGTGAGGTTGTTTTACCCAGAGAAATGTTGGATGTTGGGAATGAGAGGACCATGTTTGTACAGCTAATGGCACAGTTTACCTGCTGTTTTAGAAGCTGGATAGCACTTATATTTAAACCAGATAATTTGTACATGCAAAAGAATCATTAATCTTAGGAACTTCTCACCTGTGAGTTAGCAAAGTAACCGCAAAATAGGAAGAGTTCACAGAGCAGCAACCACCCAGGAAGAACTGAGAAAGTACAGGATTGACAGCCCTCATTTTTGCAGTGAGGGTAACATGTTGCCTGAAAAACATTCAAAACGCCAACAAGTTCTTAATGAGAGCTAAGAAAGAAAAATTAACATGTTGTAATAAATTTCTGTATTCCCTTGTTCCAACAGCTTTGAGATGGGAAAAGGACACATTTCCTAGGAGCAAAATTAATTACTCATAAGATGCCTGTGGCATGGAAAGGGAAAGTTGTGATAAAAAACAAACAAAAACCAAGTTTTAGGCAAAGATATTTTACTCTATCTAAATTCTCCTTGAAATAGTTTTAAACACAAAGGTACTAACTTTCTGAGAACATCTTACGGACAGTAGTGACGGCTTGCATTCTGCATCCATTTTCTCCCTCACTTTTAGAACCCTGCAACCCTACGTTCTATTTTCAATTTTTAAAAGCCTAATTAGGTGACAACATGACATTAACTAAGCAGAGACAGGACAAAAGGCTCTGAGCTTAAGATACTTTAATTCTATGCACATCTCCAGGTGTACTTTTCTTTGAAGTCTGTCACGTCTTAATCTTTTGCTCTTAGTTCCTCCTCTTACAGCCATCCCCCTAAGACCTCAGCTGCTTATTCCAAGGTTAATAGATTTTTAATATCATTGGAAAAAATAAGTAAAAGTGTATTGTTGTTTTGACGGCATTAGATAACACTTTTAAAAAGGTTAAGCCTTATGGTATGAATTATCAGCCCAAATGCGTCACAGATGTCAGAGTTTAATGTATACACTGCATGTTTCAAACAGGTCTTGACATGCTTGAAATATACAGTATATATACTGAGTACATTTTATGCTATTTATATTTTATACTACAGTAGGACGGTCAGTTTGTTTTTCCCCTAGTTTTCATCACAAGCCATGTTTTATTCTGTTTTTTTTTCCTGAAGATTATTTACTTGTTCTCCCAAGGCACGCTATTAATATATCCAATCCATGAGTATGATGATGTAAAAAATCCTAATACAGTTGTTTGAAAACTTAGGTAGTATTTGCCATCTGGAAGAATAGAATAGGTTTTATTTTTTCCCTTTAAATCAGTAAGGAAAGTGAAACTTTGGAGTCTTTAATGATGTGTATTATCAAACAAGAACTCACTGGCAGCCCGTCAGCAAGATTGACTGATGACTCCAGTGGAAGCCTTGGCGGCCAGGAAGTTCCCATAATACTAGGACCTCGGCTGAGAGTCCAGAGCCAACTGCTTAACTGGTTCACTTTTTCCCCCCTCCCTAGGGCTAGATATCGCGTGGGGTCAGAGAATAATATGTTAAATAAGAGATAATGTCTGAAATGGACCCAAACTGCCAGCAGTTCAGGTGTCTTTAAGCTCCTGTCAGCCTGAAGTTTCTATGACTTTCTCTCTCCATCAAGAGATTCCAGTTGACTTTGGAAGCTGCTCAAAGTTTTGTTGGAGTCAAGGGTCTTACCAGGCTCTGGCTAACAAAATATAAACTGAGCCCACCAGGTAAGGCAGACGGATAAGGGCCTTCTCTGGCCTGAAGGAGAGAAGTGAGCCATCTGAGTCCTTTGCCTGAAGGAACTGGGAAAGCGCAGCGCCGAGTGCAGGAATCGCTGGCCTAGCACTGAAGGAGTCCCCGTCTTGGGTTCATGCATCTCTGCCAGAAATGCTTTTCTTTTAGAACCTATATAGCTCCCCATTTCCTTCCACCTCGGGGCCTTAGTGCACGCTGTTTCCCATGGCAGAACACTCTTCTGCACTCTTTGTTGCTCAAACATTACTTCTCTCTAAAATGTGCTCAGGACTCATTCTGCTTTTTTCTTTATTTCACTTACCATCTCACCAGGTTATTTTTTTTCTGTTTGTTTGTTTTTTGATGTTTAGTTTTATATTTATGTCATTTGATTAACGTCTCTGTCAGCCAGGAGGCAAGACCTTCTGAAGTTAGGGTCCAAATTCATTATACTCATAACAGTTCACTAGGGCTTTACGTCACGTCCACCTGTAAACTAGAGGTGCACGAAACATTTGTTAAATGAGTGACTGAGTGAATACATGAATCCCAAGGCAGCAAAATAAGGGAAAAATCTAGTGTAACTGGCTTTGGCTCAGCAAAGAGCAATTCTCTTCAGTGAGTTGGTTAGCTTAGAAATCTCCTAAGTGAACTACACCAGGGTAGTCCCAAGATCTCCCTTTTGTCAAGATTTCTATCTAAGAAAGAACACTTGAGTGCATGCAGTTGTGACATTTCAGAGTAAGAACTTTGCTCTTCTCATCAACACATTCATAGGATCAATCTGAGGCAATGCCGAGAGGTACTCTTTCCCAGGGTTCCTCTTTTTCTTAATCTCATCATTCTTAGTTCCTTATATCTAGGCCCTCTGGACCTCACAGGTCTCATCTGACAGTGGCTATTCCTAACTCACTAAGCTGGTAATTAGGCAGAGAGGCCTGAAAGCTCACCTAAGGTGTGAACTCATGAGAATATTTGCATTTTGAATAAAGTTGTTGTGTACTGATTAGCAATCTGCTTATTCATATGAAAGGCTGTAAAACAGAATCTAGCACAAAGCTTGCCTTTAGGGGTCTCGCTTTTCAGTTTGGGAGCTCAAACTTAGAAGACACCATTGGTGACTGTTCAAAGAATCTGTGATCAAGAACTGTGTTTGGATGTATAGATTTTAATAAAGCTAGAGCATGAAAGAAAGGACTTTTAGAAGTTGAAGTTCACAGACTGTGACCAATAAGTGATATCTGAATTATCAGATGAGAAGAAGAATAGTTTAACATTTTGGGGGGGAAAAATGACTAAAAATGCTCAATGGGATTTAGTAGAAGATGTATTAAAGTTCTTATGGTGGATACTACTCATGTTTATTTTATTTTCCTAAATATAAAAGGCAAAAATATCTTTTATTCATGAATTCTAGATTTTATTTATTTATTAAAGTCATAACCTTGAGATCTTGAGAGGTAGGACAGTTAGAAAATCATATTCCTGGCTGTTGGAATTTACTTCCCCTTATGCCTTGACATACCGGTCTATCTCAGCGTTTAAAACTAATTTCAAAGAAGTTTTCTGTCGGAGGTGCCTTTAAAGGTTTGTGTAGCAATATTGATCACTTTAATTGAGGTTTATTGAAAGTGCTCAGCATAGCTCTCTTGTGGCTTGTGTTCTACCGATACATCATCATCTTATTGACGGATGGCGTGTTCACCTCGTGGCAGTCAGCCCTACACCTTGAGAAACCTTAAATTCACACCCGGGGATACGGAGGGCAAAACGTTCTTTTCCTCTGGTCTTCCATTGTCTTTCAACCACTGTACTAGATAAGAATCATTTTTAAGTATGTTTTTTGGTAGGGCCAAGCCTCTCATTTTATCCTTATGTCCAGTTTGAAGGCTCTCTGTTGAAAATCCTGAAAAGAATGAACAGAACTACGTTAGAAAATAAGAAATTATATACACGTAAGAAAACAAGGAGAGAACTGAAATTCGGTGGTCTTATAAGTAGGATGACCCCTAATTGCCTTCTATTGCATTTCTGATATAAAGTTTCCATTTTAGTGGTTGTGTTTGATGTTAGGTGGAGGGGTTGTTAAAGCCTATGAAAAGTTATCAGGCTTATTTTTTGCATTCGGCTTGTTTAGATGGAGGTATTAATCTCTTGAGAGTAATTCAGGGTATATATCTGTCCAGAGCCAGCTCTAATCCTATAAGCATACTTCATGAGTAAGGCTTTGCTCCCACAGTCCTATAGGTGCCCTCACCATTATACAAGGAAGAGTCAGAGAATATGAATCATCCTTCTGAAGTATCAAAGCTAGCCCCTTACACATACCTTTCAGTTACTCTTTCAGTATGTGCTAGGTTAAACAGAAACTTCAAAAAAAAAAAAAGAAAGAAAGAAAGAAATCTTTCTAGCCTTTATTCACTTCAAAACTAAAAACACAAAAAGAGGCTGGGATTGGCCAGTAGTGTATTAAAATTCGCTCCATGTGGATCCCCAGGTTATGATAACTCATGTCCACGGTTCCTACAGGCTTTTGCATAGTGCTGTGTATGAAACCTCTTATTTCCTAATATATAGTTGGTACTCTGGGAATCATAACTCTTTCTTTTATGAATGGTGCATTGGAGTTTCAGAAAAGCCTTTGCCGGTTCCATTTATCCCAGTCAGGGATAAAGAAATTGGTATCAGACTATTACTCTATCTGTTAATAGCCATGTCCCCTGAACCCGAAAGAACACATTTAACTAGGACTGGTGGCTTCTCTCTCTCCAGCCTACAGCATACTCTGTGTCTGGGATGTTCTGACTTAAGGTCTACCAAAGAAATCTTAAAGTATTCTTACACTTGTCTCAGTAACCCTTATGGACAGTGTACCAACCAAAATATACTATGTTATTTTATGCCTATAAGCATTTTATACATGTTTTTCACTGTCTGGAATGCTACAGGACAGGGAAGTGTGAAGCCTACCTTGGTCGGTACTCCCTTGATCCCAGGACAAGCTGGTTGTTCACTATTATTTTACACACACAGGCATGCATGCCACGTGTTTATTATGCTTTTCTATTTACAATTCTGTTTTTCTCACTAGAATATACTTCCCAAAACAAACTGATTTTCTTCGTTCTCTTCCCATGTTTATTGTCTAATAGAGAGGGTAGCACGGTTCATGCATATTTCAGTTATGACTTGAAGAAACTGATCCTCTCCTTATTCAGGAAGTGTAATGTGAGGGGTTCTTTTTAATTAAATGTTTCAAAAATCTCTGTTTTCACCTGTGTTCTTTGCAGTCTCCATTTTATTAAAGCTGAAAACAAATATTAATCATACTAATAACTAGATAAATCAATACATATTTTTCTCAAAAAAACTATAAAGTATGGCTCGACACCTGTAGCTCAGCAGCCTGGCGCCAGCCACATACACCAGAGCGGGAGGGTTCGAACCCAGACCGGGCCTGCCAAACAACAATGACATGACAACTGCAAAAAAAAAAAAAAATTAGCTGGGTGTTGCAGTGGGCACCGGTAGTCCCAGCTACTTGGGAGGCTGAGGCTAGAGAATACCTTAAGCCCAAGACTTTGAGGTCGCTGTGAGCTGTGACACTAGGCACTCTACTAAGGACGACATAGTGAGACTCTTCTCAAGGAAAAAAAAACTATAAAGTAGTTAAATGTGAGCAATGAAAAGGAGAATGAGGGAATATTTGGGCTAAATTGTTTGGTAGATGAGAACATAAGTCTGTACAGGGTCCATGCATCCTGTTGGTCTTTTCACCCTTTTCTTATGGCACATTCTCCATTGGCACTCCTTTATATTCTATCCATTGTTGCAACGAGGATGCAGGAGAGATGTCTTAGCTTTTTCTAGAGACATGAGTGTGATCTCTAGACCAGCAGCATCAGCATTGCCTATGAGGTTGTTACCAGCAGAATCCCAGTCCTCAATCCTGCATAAAATACACAGAATCAGAACTTGCATATTTAACAAGACCCCCAAATGATACAATTCTTCACTGATGTTTGAGAAGCACTATTGTAGAAAACCTACGAAGTTACAGTCAGTTTTGCAGACAACATCTTGGCTAGGAACTCAGAGACAAATTGTGAATATGGGAGGTTTTGTTTATTCTTTTCTCAAGCTATGGAATGGAAGCACATCTTTCTTCAAGTCACCCATCTCTTGCATGTCCTGGGAACGAGAGGTAAATGAAGCTCACTAAAAGCTAATACCATCTTCTCTCCAGACCAACTTCTGTTATACACACTGGCTAGCAATAAGGTGAAGCAGGAGAGATAGGATTGAATCTGGCCTCTGAGGTATTTTAACTATATAAAGTTAGACAGCTTTCTTAGACTTTGAAACCTCATTTTTCTCTTCTGTAAAATGGAAATTACAATACTTCTTGGTAAGGTGTTTTGACCTTAGAAGATGGGGATGAGAAACTCTCTTCTATAGCATGCTTGACCCACAGTGGACACTCAATAAATTAACAGAAGCTACGGCTAACCTTATCTTACCCCAGTTCTTCCTGGCTCCTTGGTGAAAAGCAGAGCTATAATCTCTTTCTTCCAATAACACCCTCTAAATGTTTGCCTCAGGTATCTCTCGGAAGTAGACACTGGGGATTCTAATTTATTTTACTTCCTGCTACCTGAGTTCAAGAGAACAAACTAATGAACGCCATATGCTCTCTCACACACACTTTTATATTAGAATAAAATGTTCCTGGAGAGAAGAACCAAGAGCGGAAACTCATATTCCCGACTGCATCTTCCCTTTTTCCAATAAAGCATATTTAGACCACTTCTCAATAGGATTGGCGAGGAAAGTTCACATCTGAATTTGCTTAGGAAAGGGAGGTACTACATTAGCTAAGATACAGAAGGAATTTAGCTTGGGAGAATAAGAATTAAAATCCAATTGCAGGATTCTCATTCTAAGAACTGTCATTCCATAGTGATTCTTTTTTAATGTGGGTGGAAATTTTAATATTGGAACTTTTACACTGCTACTACTTTCCAGCTGACAATGTAGTCTTTAAAATGTTATGTAATGAAAAACCCACATAGGTTATAAAAGGCAAGTGTTCACAGAGAAATTGTTCAAAGCAATTTCTTTTATTTTCTTAAAGACCTAACTTGAAAGAAAAGAAAATTAAGATGTTTATTTTGGAAAATAGGGAAAATGTGTAATAAGAACTTCACACATTAACTTACACATTAAGATACCAACTATTATTAATCTGCATATCATTTCCTCATAGGAATATGAAGGGAAATAATAGGTATTTTGTTTAATAATTTTTGATACAACTTTATAATAGTATCTTTCTTTCAAATAGCTAATGAGTTTACACAATGTGATATTCAAATTCTCACATGGAAATGAACAGTGCCACATTATATGTGCCATTTTAACACTCACAACTAGAAAGAAAAAATAGGAGCTTCTAATTAACTTTTGAAAATTCTCCTTTTGGTTACAAAGCATACCCCCACTGTAACCTGAGAAAATAATTTTGCTTGTGAATTCATTATTTTTACCTGATTTTCCTGGATTTAAAGGAGGTTTATGTTATCATCTTAGGGCAATATTTCTTATCTAGAAGCAAATTCATAATTAAAAAACAAAACAAGCAAAAGATATCAATTATCTTTGCATTTTTATACATATAATTTTAAGTACATACAATGTTCAAAGGAAAAGGAGTGGACTTAAGAAATATAGAATCATTGAGGGGTTGCATTAAAGGCCCACTTGAATTCAATGGTCATTATTCTGTTGCCACCAGGGCCACACGCCTAAGACATGGAGAAAACAGAGAGATGGATTTAATTGGGGTTCTGTGAATGACAAAGTGAGAGGAGCAAGGGAATGGAAGAAAATGCTAAAGGGACCACAGTGATAAATGAGATAATTCAAGCTGTATGGCTAAGGAATGAGGCGACAGGAGGGGGACATGGGATGATGACATTTGTGTGGGATCAGCAGGTTAAAGGTCTCACGGGATGGAAGGGTATGAGTTGGGATTGTAGAGGAGAGGACTCCATCGTTGTCTGGAAGTATCTGGTGACAAATTCTTCAACAATACTCTGAGGTACCATCATCTTACATCAAAATGTCTTAGTTTAAAAATTACCCTCATTTCGTGCAAATATGGCTGCCAAGCGCACGTATTACTACCCATTCCCGCTAGCAGGTTCATTCTCTGAAATGGAAAACAGCCAAGTGCTGGTGTTGCAGCTGCTCCTATAGTTCCAGTTGCCTCAGGAGAGAAGAAATAAACAACTAAAACTATTATTTTAGGTAACGATAGAATAAACATTTATAATATATAATTATGACTCTATTAATGATACCAGACTGATGCTCAAGTTTACTTTTGCATTCATAGAAGCACTTCAGCCTTCACAATAATTATACTGAAGAATAATTTGTGCTTGTATGAATGGATGCCAGACTCAGAGCCCCACTTGGTTGGCTAGAGCTCTGCTCTCCTGCCTGGCTCTTGCAAGTGTTCTCCTCCATGGTCTAGGCAGCACTTCCACCTGCCAGATCTTATTCAGAAACATGAATTGTGTCTGAATCTGGGTGTAACTGGGCCCAAGCTGGGAGGGTAACATTCTTCCTTTAATCCTGGAACATTCTCATTTGTTTCTGACACTCTTAGGATTATTCTGCATACTAATATGGTGTTTGGGATAAAATAAATAAATAAAAAATAATAAATAAATAAAAATAAAAAGCTAACAAGATTATTCTTGATTCTCAATTTGGTAGAACATCTGTAAGTTGACCACACAAGGGATTGTAAAAAATTGGTCAATTTACAGAGCTGATCAGTATAAGGAACTAGGCCCACTGTACTCAGCATATAGCATACATGTGGTGCATGTCCGGTCTATGAAAATTAGGTCTACTTAAGGAGATGGTCAATGTAGGGAGATGGTCAACTATGGAAGTTCTACTATATTCTGAAAAATGTACTGCATCATTTTTTATGACTGTGAACTATCTGCAAACAGACCAATTGGATTTTGAAGCTTAGTAACTTAATATAGGCTACTTAGGTATCTTGATTTGTTGTCCATGTAGAATTATGGCTATGGACTTGAATAAGCCATAATCCTACAACACCACAGAATAAAATCATGGCTTAGGGAAAAGCAACACAACTTTAATAGTATCTGAATTTTTGTTAAGGTCAAATTTGTTGAGCTGGGATGCTATTCTATAGGGGAATACATGTACTTTGTTGATCAAAGAAAAGTAGCTACACTTCAAAATTCTTTGTCAAACTTCATGCCTTTGGAGTATGGTAGTACCTTTTTTTTTTTGAGACAGAGTCTCACTATGTTGCCCTCAGTAGAGTGCTGTGGCTTCACAGCTCACAGCAACCTCAAATTCTTGGGTTTAAGCTATTCTTTTGCTACAGCCTCCCAAGTAGCTGGGACTATAGGCACCCACTACCCACTGCAACACCTAGCAATTTGTTGTTGTTGTTGTCCTTGTAGTTGTCATTGTTGTTTAGCAGGCCCAGGCCAGGTTCGAACCCACCAGCCCAGATGTATGTGGTTGGCACCCTAACCACTGAGCTACAGGCATCAAGCTGGTACTTACATTCCTGGCAGAATCAGGTGCTAGGAGTTCCAGTGAGCCTGATCACTGATGCCTAGAATTACATTGTCAAGTTAAGACAAATTTCTTTGTGCTATTTGTGGATCAGAATATCAGAGGTATTTGTCTACTGTGTAGATAGATACAGAAGACTTTTTTTAATGGAAATACACGCAGTAGCCCCCCCTTTTTTTGAGACAAGGTCTCACTTTGTTGCCCTCAGTAGAGTGCTGTGGCATGACAGCTCACAAACTCTTGGGCTTAAGCAATTCTCTTGCCTCAGCCTCCTAGGTAGCTGGAACTATAGATACCCACCACAATGCCCAGCTATTCTTAAAGATGAGGTCTTGCTCTGGCTCAGACTGCTCTTAAACTCCTGAGCTCAAGCAGTCCACCTGCCTTGGCTTCCCAGAATGCTAGGATTATGGATGTGAACCACCATGCTCAGTCTCCTAGTTGCTTTTAATATCTTAAATAAAATGCATATTAAAAGTGTATAGCCCAAAGACTCTTTGAAACATGCTTAAGAGTAATGACATATTTTTATGGAATTCAACTTTACTATTACAAATATAGCATACATTAAGCCATTCCTTATGTGAATGAATATTGAAACACTCTAGTACATGTTTGTGCAAAAACAAATGAAACTAAATTATTTCCAAGCTTCTATAGCTACTTATCACCAAGGATGGAACTAGAATCCAGGCCTCCTAATTTCTTCTTCGCTGTGTTTTTCCTCCATACATGTATATAGAAAGATATTCTTGAGCTCAAAATCATTTAGTGACTCCCTGCTCCAATAAATTCTTATCCTTTTAGAAAAGTGTGTTATTAAACTTCCAGTTTTAAAATGCCCTGCTAACTTAGGTAATAGAATGTTGAACATAGTATAAATGATATTACCTTGGCCGACAAAGGTTGAATTTCAGTGCATGTGAAAGTAAATTCTGAGACTTATAATGCATTTTTCATAATAGAGAACATCCATCAAGGTACAAAAAGGCATGCAAAGCAATGAGAGGCCTTAAAGCAAATAGCTTGGTAGCTCAAATATAAATAGACTGTCTCACTTAAAGTAAGCTGATCTGAAATATCAGATATTTGCCTTCATTCTCCGGTTTCTTTTGTTTTAAATAAAGATACAAGTGATGAAGGAAATTGACACAGTCAACAGAAGTGCTTAGTTTGATGGCTGTTTTGATTCATTTTAGTGAATCATTTAGAATTTATATTTAAACATTAAATCTATTTTTCCAATTAATTTCACAAAAGAGATGTTCTTTATATTGATTTCCCAAGTGTATTCCCTATTTGTGTCAAGAATATCTGATTTGGTAATGCTAACAAGCAATGTTCTCAAAACTAATACTTTGCTACTACACTAGACACTGGTTCAGAGTTTCTAAGGAACTTGGAGAGTGCAGAGTGCACTCTTAAAAGGCATTGTAACTTCACACGGAAATGTCAATAAATCCATGTACTTTATAAAAGTAGTACAATTTGTTTTCTTTGAGTTTACTACCAATCAGTATTTTATTACTTTGAGTTTTTATTTATTTTTATATTTACCTGTATATTTACAATTTTGTGTGCTCATTTCTTCCTAGATATCCAAGTTTGGAAATACCAGTTTTTTTCTGAGTGAAGAAATTCCTTTAGCATTTGTTGCACTATAGTTCTGTGCAGTACAAATGATTTCAATTAGCTTTTTATTACCTGAAAATGGCCTTATTTCACCTTTAATCTTGAGGGATAATTTATTAGATATAAAATTCTCAGTAGACAGTCTTTCTTCATTAGCAGGCTTGTGTTTCCTAGCCTCCGGTTTTCTGACATGAAGGCTCCTATGTATAATGTGTCATTTTTATCTGAAAATGTTCAAGATTTTTCTCTTTTTGTTTTCAACAATTTGAAATTGAATTGATCATAATTTGAATTTTTTTAAAAAAATTCTTCTGGCAGTTTTCTAAGATACTTAAATCTATAAATTTATGTCTCTTACCATATTTAGGAACTTTATGGCCATTTTGCCTTTAAGTATTTTTTTTTTTTTTTGTCTCATTCTTTCTCTCGTATCCTCTAATGAATCCAATCACACATATGTTATATCTTTTAGTATTGTCTAACGGGTAACAGAGGCTCTTTTTAAAAATTTTTTTGACTTCGAATTAGTTTTTATTTTTTTATTTTTATTAAATCATAGCTGTGTACATTAAGGCAATTATGGGGTACAATGTGCTGGTTTTATATGCAATTTGAAATACTTTCATCAAACTAGTTAACATAGCCTTCACTGCATTTTCTTAGTTATTGTGTTAAGATATTTATATTCTACACTTAGTAGATTTAACAAGTACCCTGTACAATGCACCATAGGTGTGGTCCCACCAATTACCCTCTCTCCATCCATCTTCCCCCTCCCTTCCTCTCCCCTCCTCCTCCTCTTTTTATTAATCTCACTTAACTTAATCTGTTATCTGCTATAAAGCAAAAACAGGGAGTGTTTTTGTCAGATATTGGATATTTTACTTTCAGAATTTCCTTTTTTTGCTTTTCATTTCTCTGCAGACATTCTATGCTTATTATTACCACTCTCCTTTATGCCTTTGCACATAATTATAACAACTGCTTCAAAATAACTGTCAGCTAATTCCATCGTGTGGGTCATCTTGTGGCTATTCTCATTGATTTATTTTATTCTCGAATATGGGTAACATTTTCTTGTTTCTTCTTTTGTCTCGTTCTAGCCTGGTTATTGCTCTCTTTTCTTTTTTTATGAAAATGTTTCCTTTTTATTTTAGCAAGTGGTTAGTACTACTGAAATTTCAAAATGTATTGCAAGTCCAAAAGTCAACACATTCACACTCTATCTTATCCACAGTGGACAGCAGCTAAAATAATTGGTGAGTCTTTTTCACTTTAACCAGGCTGCTTGGGCTATAAACAGACATAGATAGTTCAGGACTCAGCCAAGTATTTGGGTGGAATATAAATGCAGAATTGGAAGCTTCCCCTCTGTGGTTCTGTTCTTTCCAGATGAGAAAGAGAAAAGTAGATTTGGCAGGTGGGAGTCAGCCTGGCGCTGACAGGTGGGACTTGATGTTGTTAGGAGTTAGCCAGACAGTCATAATAGGCTGTGGGTATGCTGAACACTGAAGAAAAAGGAAAAAGAAAAAAAGAATCTCAAAATGCAATTATCAGACAGGACCATTCTGTGACCATGATGAGTCAATACAAAAAGATCATTCTATAATCATGTTGAAAAACAGACAAAAACTAGAACATTGTCCAATCCTCAAGAATGACTAAACTTTCCCTGCAGCTCATATAGTGGCTGCTGTACTTTCACAGAAATATTAAGAAATTCTACGATGCCCAACTATGCAGTTATTTCCAGTTCTTAACATTGAATCCACAGCAAAACTCTGCTACCTTTAATTGGCCCCTAAAGAACATAATGCAAGTCCAAATTCTAGTTTGCACGGGGGTCACCCCGATTCTCCAAGTCCAAATTCTAGTTTGCATGGGAGTCACCCCGATTCTCCATGGTGTGTGTTCTTCATTGAGCCTGTCATGTCAACTGTGTTCACCAGGCGCACTTCCCATCATCTTTAGTGAAAGGGTAATGGCACAGAATTTCCTCCTTCACTCTCTAGTATCTGTGGTAGATTCTAATTCTGCCCTCTGATTTTTCAAGTCATAAAACAATAGAGCTTTTACCCAATTTCTAGTCACTCTGCACTGTGCTACATGTGCTTACCCTGTGGAAAAAACTGGTGAAAATACCGAGAAACTCACCTAGTACCATTCTCCTTTTTCTAGTTTCTGCCGACTTCTGGTTGTTTCTCAGTGCCTTCAGATAGTCATTTATTAGTTTTCCAGAGCTTATGATTGTATCTCCAGGAGATAATTCTGTTATGAACTACTTTACCATTATCAAAAGCAGAAATTCTTTTTCGTTGTTGTTAAAATACATTACTTTGTATCATGTGATCTACTTCTACACTGAGCAATATTTTTGTGATACCGCAACTTAGTAGTGGCCATCATATTTCATAGCGGTATGTGGGAATTGAGTTGTAGTTGCTAAATGAATAAAGAAACCTAAATTGGCTTGAGAGGACCTATTAGGTCATTCAGAGTGAGGCTTGCTGCCCTTTTGTCAGCCTTTGCTGGACAGGGAGCAAAAGATTTGTCTGAACAATATAATTATAACACTGTGTCCATTTCCAGGTCTAATTTTAAGAATAATATAAAAGCATCGTGGATAGAGATCATTGTTTTATATATATAGGTCTGGCCCACAGATACTTTGCTGGAAGGCATCACCAGAAAATTTGTAGCCAGGGCTTATGGGAAAAAAATTTGTCACTAAAATAACAATGATACCTGGAAATTGAAGTTGATGTAATCATTAATTTTCTGAAACTTTTTACAAAGCTTTGTACTTATCTGATACATATCAGGGAATAAGTCATTATGTCTTATGGGAATTAAGGACTCTAGAAGCACATTCTTTTGCTATCACTTAAAATCCAATGTGTTTCTCCCATGGGTCAGATTTGTCTGGGTTCTGTCTGGAGAGACAAATCTTTAACTTTATTTACTCTTAGAATTTCTATCTTATGAGCAACACACATCATTTTTCATATAGACAAAGCAGGAGATTTAGGAGTACTTATGTGTTTCTTTAGTCATTGGATTATATTGATGTATTGTTAACTTTAAGCAATTTTTTTCATTGTATCTGTCTTATGTCAGCATAAAAATTTTGTAACTACTTTTTAGAAGTATAAATATTGCCTTTGGTAAAAGAAAAATTTAATACTACACCTGCCTTCCAGTCTCCAAGCCCCTCCCCCAGCACTCCAGGGTCCCCGTAGCCTACTGTATCTTTTATCCAAGGGCGACATATTACCTCCTACCGTAGTTTCTCTTTCCAATATATTTACTTATGATTATTGCTATGTGTGTTGCCTGACTCCCCCCACTAGCATGCAGGATCCACAGGGTAGAAATATGACTGTTTTATTCACTAAAGTTATCTTTGGAGACTAAAGTAGTATTTGGCATGTAAAAGTTCCTTGACATATACTTATTAAAGGAAAGAATGAAAACAATTTGTTCATATAAACCAAATTTTTCCTATTAATTTGGAATGAATTAAGTAATCTAAATTGGCTTGTCTCTTTCATTTAAACTCTTTGCCAGAGTCATCTACATAAAGCACAGTCCAGGTCTTTTTTAATCTTTCCTCAAAAATTGTTAACATCTCCCCAGTGCCTTTAAAATGAAATCCAAACTCCCTAGCTTGGCATTTGAGGCCCTCTGCAATCTATCCTCGGTCTGCCAACAATTTCTTCAACCAACGCTCCCCTTCTGCTTCAGCTCCTTCCGGTGTGATCTTTGGGCTTACTTTCTTATCGTCTTCTGTAAATATCTATTTTGTGCCATGGCCTATTCTGGTTGCCTTATTTCCAGTGGGAACCACATTCCCTATATCCCCTACCTAGATTTACTTTTCTTCATGCACTTCTTGCTTTCTAATATACCATAAAATATCGCTACTAATTTTATTTATCCTGCGTATCTCCATGAAAACAAGGATTGTGCCTGCTATTTTTTCCTTAGTATTCCCGCTGTTTAGAATAGCTCCCTGCCTCCATAGCTGGAGCATCCTTCCCTCCACTTAGTTTTCCCTTCCCTGAACTCAGCATATCTAAATCCTTTCTGTTGGCCAAGTCCTACCTTAAATGCCATCTCTGCTGAAAAATTTCCTGCTGTTCTGAACTCAGCTGAAGATAATTTCTTCGCCTCTGAACATCAGTATCATTTAACTAGAAACTACTTTTATATCACTGAAAAATGTTTTCTTGCTTGTATTTTTGGCTATTTATGTGCATATCTTATCTGTCCTATAGCTGTTCCTTAAGAACAGCTTTGATCACTAACTCAGCGTTACAATCTCAGTAGCACTTAGTACTCCATGTACACAGTAAATACTCGGTAAATATGTGTCGAATAAAAGCAGCATGAATATGCTTATCACAGCACTTTCTATTGAAATATAAAATCAAGATAAAAACAAGATTGTGAGCTTTATAAAACCTCTGTGAAAAGGAATTCTGAATTTGAGCTTGCTTATTTTGGGGAGAAATCCAATTATGTCTTAGACTCAATGGACTGAAAATATTCACTAAAAATGTATTTGATATTTTTGATTTCATATTTAGAGCCTAGACTAAGTCCTATCATTGGCTCTTTTACTTCAGAATAATTTGCTTCTATCAAAGCATTTGTACCTTGCAAAAAATGGTTTATTCATAAACTAATGCCATGTTCAGTTACCTGGAATAACACACAATTTTATTAAGGAAAACATAATTGAAGATGCAAAGAACATAGATAAGATTAATATCAAGCAATACACAAAGACTTACCATCACATGGGTGTTTTACTTTTTCATAGTGTATTAACCAGCCACTGTACGTTAAATAGGACTAGTCAGTGCTCAAAAGATCATAGGACTGAAAGCAAATTTATGAGCTTACCCTTCATTCTTTATTATGGAATTCCAGAGATAAGCATCTATCATTGAATATTTGATTTCAAACCTTTCTCTGTTTGCCTTGTATTCATTGTCTATTACCGACATAAAGATGGCTCCCTCCCTTCTATATGAAAGTTCCACATTCTAAAATTCAATATTTTTCAATTAAGCCTTAATGAGAAAAGATTTTAGTACTTGTTTTAAAGAAATATTTCTTCTTGCTTTGGTTTGTTTTTTCACCCAAATCTTCAATGTAAAAGTATTTTCAAAGTAATCAAAACTGGACTTACTCAGTGGAAAACTGATAATTCATATATTACATTTCTTGAAGCTGTTTAAAACCTGATAGTAAAAGAAATTAAAACTCTGATAGAATTGTGCTCAAAGTCTTAAATAAATGTGTCACAGGGAATCATTGATACTGAGCATGTATAATGCCATGGAATTCTGAAGTGTGTCAGTGGGGTAGCCATATGGTGGTATGCAATAAAACGTACTTCCCAAACTCTTCCTGTAGAAACTTAAGAGTCTTGGCTCACAATAGGTGTCTACTCCCTTTCCACCTGTCCCATGTTGCTGAAAGACTTTGGCAGGAAACCAGGCCCTGTGTTAACTCCCAGTGACACATACTCATGTTTGCTTCCTTCAACTCTGTGCCCAGCCTCTCTCAGCCACCACAGATGCAGCTATGCTTGCAGCAGGCCAAACCTAGAGAGATCCGGGTTGGGGTAGGGGAGCCAGACTCTGTAAAGTTCAGCATTCCCTAGGATTGTGCACTACTGTTCCTTGATTTCTAAGCTTCCTGAGGACCGGTGTCAGGATATTTTAGCAACACAAATTAGATATCCCTTAACTGTCTTTCACTTGAGACTATTTTTTTTCTGGTTTAGTCCTTTTCCCTGCTATTGATAACCCCTTATTAATGAATTCAGTTTCTCAGGATTTTTGATCATCTTATCTGATTCTCATAATGTCTCATGTATGATGGAATTCAATAAATATTGATTGTGATCATGAAAAAAATAAATGAATACGTGATCAAAGTTATTTCCTACATCACCTTTCTACTGCTTCAGATCTAAACTAAAAATGTTTGGTGGTAAAATGATACTATTTTTAGGTTCAGCTAATAGCTTAGGGGATCACTGTATAAAGTCTCATTATTTAATCCTTGTAGAGAGAAATCAATAGTACCAGGTCAGGATTGTTTGCATTGTTACTGCATTGCCAATTGCACAAGCCATGAGAATTCTTTTGAAAATTAGGGAAAACTGCCCAGTTTAAGCACAGTGAACATTAGCATCAACCTGGTGCTGACGTGGCTGGCTGTGAGGTTTATGTGTACTTGGTGCATTTCCTCTAATCTATCATTTGGACTCCCTTTTGCAAAATTGGAAGGCCTTTGAAATGGATTAGTGGTCTCTAAACCATAATGATCAGCAGTAGCAGAATAAAAAACAATGATATATAGTTCTTATTTTGTCATTTATTGTAATCAGAAAAAAATGAAGTTGTTCCATGCCAGATTATAGTTTGTCCAATTGTGTCTTCTCATTTATTCCTTAGTGAATGTGGAGAAAATTGGGGGGTGGGGAGCAAAGAATTAATGTGACTTATAAAAAACTAGAAAATATTCAGACTGAAGCAAAACTGAATATTTGCACAGAACATTAAAACCTAGTCTATGGAACAATGTGCTTTAAAAACAAACTGAGGTGTTAGTAGCATGGGAAAAAAAAAAGAAGATTTAAATGATGAAGAGACAGCTATAAAATGTGGGTTGGTTGGCTGCAGTTCTGCCCATGAAGCACTAGCTGGCATTAGTGTGAAATTTAAATTCACTTCTGCGCTGGTGATTGCCTCTTTGGAACTCATTAAACATTCTTTGGCATCAGATTTTAGACTGAGCAAAGCCATAGAGCGTGATCCAGGCAGAAATTAACCTCAGGGTCTGTAAGCTCCTGTAACTGAGCAGCTAAGAAGTTTATAGTCTGTACTGGAAGAAGATTCTCAGAAAAGGTGGAACTTGGGGGGGGTGGAACTTAAAGAGTTTGAATCTCACAGCTGGATATGGAGTCAACAGCAGAATGTGGCTTCAACTTCATTTGTAGTATTACTCTTCTTAGGAGCTGTATGCTAATCTTTTGAGCTTCATCATTTCAGTTTTTGCTTAAGAGCTGGCTCTTCAAAAACTTTAAGTAACAATGACAGTCTACAAAATTGCTCTTTGAGAACAACTAAACAAAGTCAGGAGGCATGTAATATTTTTAGCAGTGGGTAAAAGGGATCATTTAACTATGACAAAGTGAAACTCGTAGTCTTTAGAATTATTCCGACAGATCTGATTGTTATATGACAGGTTCGGGGTGATAGCTGCGACAGGCTAGCTGAGCCCAGAAGGTAGGTGGAGGAAACGGCACAGGAATAAAGGATGTGAACTTAGGGGGTGGAAGGGATTTCTCCTGGGAAGACAGTTTAGGGGTGTTTTTTCTTCTATTCAACAGGTGACTGCAGAAGAAATCCACTGAAAATAACATTAAATGAAAGCGCTATCCAGTTGTAACATAGAATGAGAAAGAGTAAAAGAATACTCAAGAAAAGACAGAAGCCTAGAATAGCAAGTAAACAATTTTCTGGCTATCAATGTACCATTGGGATTCATTTATTGAAATAAGGGGATTAGTAAAAAAACTAAGATAGGCAAAACCGTTAATTAAATGGACAACTTGTTCTTATGAAGCTATTCTGAATGATTATGATTAAATACCAATTCTGAGTCTTGACTCATTAACTCTTAGGTATATAGGCTTCGCAGCAGAATATTGTGTAAGACACAAGTTACCAAATCCTCTGGAAATGAACTGTTGTTGTTGTTGTTTTTATATCAAGATCAGCTATATTTCAATTTCTAGAAAACACATGCCTTGACCACCTCTGTGTGTGGAGAAGTATAACATGAAGGATTAGAGCAAATAAAGGTTTGGTACAAATTGAGAGAGTGGAGAGCTGGGAATAGAAAGCTGGCCTCCAGTGGGAGGGCTGGGAGGAGTTAGACCTCTCCTCTCACCTCTCATCCATCAGACCTCTTTCCTGGTATTGTGGGGAATGCAGTCCAATTGGGAGCAGTTCAAATGTGAGCTCAGCAGCCATGGGATTTTGGAGCATTCTTTATTCAAGCCTTATTTTATTTATATGTAAAATGGAGCCAAAATAACAAACTAACAGGGTTTTTATATGGTATGCATAAAAAGGAAAGAGCATAGGATTAAAGTTCTGGAGTCAGTCTGGCCTTTAATCTTGGCTCAACTGCTCACAAGTTGGTTGACTTTGTTCCTTTGTTTCCTCTGGTAAAATGAAGACAAGATCAGTATTTCCTGCTGACATGTAGTGAAGATTAAATATGTTTATGTATGTTAAGCACCAGAGCAGTCCTATTATATGGTCAGCTATGTTAGCTCTGATTATCACTATGAAAAGTGGGAAAATGCTTACCACATTACGAATTCTTAGCAAAAGGAAGCTGATAGTATTATTGTGGTTGTTTTTACTGTTTGTTCCTATCTGGAACCACTATGCCTATATTACTAAATTGTCTTTACGTTTTGAAACCAAATTACTCCACAAGTTTAAAAGTGAGGGTAGAAGCATTCTCTTCCTTACAGACTGTGATAATAATAAAAAATTTAGAATAAAAAATTTTACCCATTGAATAAATACATAATGGGAAAGATTTTTTTTAATTTTGATTCATATAATTAGACTCATGTGAAATTCCTAGCAGCCTCAATTTCTTGTAAATGAGCAAAAATACCAAATGAACTGAGTTACTATGGTAGGTGGGACCAGTAGGTAGTGAAGAAATCAATACTATGTTTTAATATTTAAACATCTTAATTTATATTCTGTAAAAATGATTCAACCAGATTAATAAGAGAGATTTTCAGTGACATTGAATCTGGAATTCCTGGCAAATGTCAATAATAGCATGAATTAGGCAGTGACATGAGATGAAAATAGAGATAAAATTGAAATTGGATTTAAAATAAAGATATCAAACAAGGATGAAATTGCTATTCAAATAAGAAAAAGTTTGATGGGTGACTAATAGTATTTTCCATTTATAAAATTGACATGAGGGAAAATTTGACTCATTCGTAAACAAACTACATGACCAAAGATGTTATCAGTAGATTTTCTTGATCTGTTGAAAACACATCTCAACATGTGCTCAAAAAACATATACATACAAGTATGATGATTTAAAAGTAAATAATTAAGGACATTAAATTTTAGCATTTCTTCTTCCCTCTATGTAATTTTCTAATATTCCAAATTAACCATGACCATTATCTTTAAATTGAAAAAAAAGAACAAAAAAACCCAACTACTTGTGAACAAAAAGTAGATAGGCTACAAAGAAAGAAAGTATGATCAGGGGGAGGTGGCTTATGCCTATAATCCTAGCAATCTGGGAAGCCAAGGCAGTGGATTGCTTGAGCTCAGGAGTTGGAGACCAGCCTGAGCAAGAGTGAAACCCTGTCTCCATTAAAAATAGAAAAACTAGGCAGGCGTTGTGGTAGACGTCTGTAGTCCCAACTACTCAGGAGGCTGAAGCAGGAGGATCTCTTGAGCCTGAGAGTTTGAGGTTGCTATAAGCTATGATGCTGGCACTCTAGACTATGTAAAAAAAGTAAAAAACAAAAAATAAATTAATGAAATAAAAAGAAAGAATATGTGATCAAAGAGGAAGTTGGGGTTTCAGAGTTTCAGAAACATTCCCGATAGAAGGAAAGAAGCAATTGATGGTGAGAAGGGCTTCCTAGAAATTTTCCATTGGAATGGAACTCTTCAGTACAGATTAAAAATGGGAACTCAGTTTTCCTTCTCACTTTCAGAGGCTGATGAGTCTTTTGAAAATGAAATTGCTTACTTATGCTTGGGTCTTTTGGTGCATGGCCATGCCTCTGGCTACCATGCTTTTAGCTACCTATTTTCAAGAAGGTTACAGTCTAGTAGGTGGAATGGGCTTGCAAAAATAAACAAAGAGTTATATTTAATCTTATAACTGGAGTAGTAGAAATGCAAACTGTACTGTAGGCACAACAGAGGGAATAATTAACCCTTTCTGGCAGTACCAAGGAAGACATTTAAAGGGATGTCTTGAATGAAGAAAGTTCTTTTTACAAAGAGAGATTCAGTATTTATAATGTAGAATTCATCATATCATTAGCCAAGACATTTAGGTTTGGTGTAGTGCTTCATAGATGCCAAAGTGCCTTCAGATGCATCATCACACATAAAGGACATTTTAAAAAAATTAGTCCCCCTTGAGGCATTTTGGTTACAGCTTGTTGATTTTGTCTTTCCTTAAAGGCCCTAGACCTTCATCTCTACAGTGTTTTTGTAAAGGGAGTTACTGCAGTTTACTATTCCTGCATAACAACTCCCAAACACAGTGATTGAAAGAAATAATAATCAATTCACTCTTTCTGATGATTTCTGTGAGTCAAGATTTTGAATAGAATCTTGGCCAAGCAGTCCAAGCTTGGGGTTATTCACATAGTTGCAATCACCTGGTGACTGGAGCTAGAACAAAAGTAGGCTAGAGCAGTGTGAGCTGGTTGGGCATCTCTGTCAGCCTGTGTCTTGGGGACTAGCCCCAACTATGCTGTGGGTTCCCTCCCAGTGGCTTAGCAGAAAGGTGATGATGAAGGAAAAATGAAAAAAAAAAAAAAAAAACAAGAGATAAGAGGACATTTAAGACATAGCTGGGCCAGGAGGCTGCCTGGCTTCTTGGTGAGGTCAACACAGCAGCAGTGTCTT
The DNA here is from genome assembly GCA_963574655.1 of Perodicticus potto. Taxonomy (NCBI): domain Eukaryota; kingdom Metazoa; phylum Chordata; class Mammalia; order Primates; family Lorisidae; genus Perodicticus; species Perodicticus potto. The sequence continues at coordinate 28,927 of CAUYRH010092862.1, read as the reverse complement.
GCCCCAGGCTAGCTCCTTTTTTATTTCATACACCATTGTTTTAATTGTAAATTTCATGAGGGAAAGGCAAACAATTATGTTATGATTCTTGCTGCCCTTGCATTTTTCTAACTAAACTATTTCTTTAACTAATATGTTAATTGGATGGATTTACTTTTTATTTTTATTATTCTAAGGTATCTGTGATCTTTAATACAAACAGAACATGGAACCTTTAAACAGTCCAAGATCAGGACGTCAGAGAAGACCCCAATTAGGCCAGCACACAAATCACAGGAGTGACAATTAATACTCAAGAAGCTTTTTGCTCAGACAGATGGACACTTCTGGTCATACCAAGCTGATAGAAGTAAAGAGCTATCTTATCTGATCTGGTCCAGAGCGAATCTTACCTTCTTTAACAAGGTTTAAACATTCTGCATATCCTAACTCCACAAAAGCACTCACTCTCCCAGAGCAAGCAGCCCCACCTGCCCTGGTGAGCCTCACCTGCTTAGAGACCTCACAGCAGAGCAGCCCTGGAGGAAGGCGGTGCAGGTTCAGCAAGACGCTACTTGGGTTTTAAAGGTGCCAGGCCTCCAGCAAGGTAACACATTTTACACTGGGTTTAGGGTTTCTCAAATCCACTTCTCTCCTGTTTCTGTTTTCCTTTGCCCAACCTCTGCAATCATTTTCTTAATTCAATTCCTAACCTACTTTTAACTAATACTTGAATATTGATTTTAAGCTTATTAAATCATTATTACTGGCAATGCAAGGACATCGAGATATGACTCTTCCCTTAAGGACTCCCACATGTGCCTGTATGTGTAGCCTCAGGCCTTCTCCGTATGGTGGGACCACATGAGTTAGTTTGGGCTGCCTCATAGCACAGTGGCCTCAGACCAGTCAGACTATGTACATACTGGGTCAGGGGCCCTTGCCAGCAAGATGGAAGCTGAATCCATTTTTCTGACCTTATCTTGGAATCACACGGCATTACAATCGGTTGGTCACAAGCAACCTACAAATTTAAGGGAAAGGGAATTAGACTTAACTACTTAATGAATGAAAGACAAGTTGCTAGGAGAACATTTGAGATAGGAGGTTTTCTTGTGATCATCTTTGGAAAATAGTCTTTACATGCCCATTCAAGCTCTGAGTGAACAAATTATTCTTCTTTGAGGAGGATGGCATGAGATCTTATCAGAAAATAATCCAGACTAAATGGAAATTACTGAATATTATCCAATATTTTAAAATTGACTTTTAAAATTTCAATACTTGTCAGTTTCTACTGAAACTGAGATCAAAACATGATGGAATAGATAAGAAGTATTTCATTTGGCAGTGAGGAAGGATTTTGTGACAAAGCAGGCCATTGAACATTAGAAAAGGTTACTACAGAAAACAGAAGAATCAGTTTCTCTGGAGGTTTTAAAGACTGTTGTAGAGGAATTTCATGAGTCTCACTTGTGTCAGTGTAGTCCTAGCTAGAGGGGGGAGATAGATCGGATGACTTTTTAGATCTCTACCAGTAACATAATTCTTCTGAATTCATAAAGAGGTTGACTGGGTAAACTTGAAAAGATGTTTTGGTCAATGAAAGAGCTTGTTTTATTTTATTTTTATATGTGTCATTCATTCCTTTATTTTGAGCTCTATGTCCCATACAAAACATCACGATTTCCTATGTATACTGTTCTAACCAATGCCATTATCAAAGGATGTTTCAAGTCCTAATTCCTTTCCTGTGATTAGTAACTAGAAGGAAATATTTTGTGATGAGTTAAAATTTGAGACTCTTTTTGCTTGGCATGACTGGCAAGATAAGTAAATTATCTGTGGGTAATGGTTTGTGTCTAAGCATGTTGTGTCAAGCATGTTGGTGTGTATAGGAATATATCATGTGGAGAGCTCAACTGGTGTCAAGGATTTTGCTCTGCCTACATTACTTGATTTGATTCTAAACAACTTTGGTGTACAATTAGTATCCCCATTTTAAGGATGATGTAAATTAAGCACATAGAAGTTAAATAACTTGGCAGAGGTCAAGAGACAAAGCTGAGATTTAACCCAATTATGCTAACACTGAAGCCTTACTAATTAATGAGCCACTATACTATTTATTATTGAACAGCCATGAAATAAGTATTCAATCTCCTTTTTAAGTTTAAATTGTATTTTCAAATAAGATCTGAGTCTGGAATTTATAAATCAGAATCCCACAATGTCATTGAAGTACATGTCAAGTGCCCCTTTATCTGGCATGCAAGCCCTTTTACAATCTGACCTCCATTTTCATCTTTATTTAACTTTTATTTTTTTCCTATTCCTCTAAGATACACCTCTGCTGTAGCCAAAATGGGCATTCCCCGTGTTTTTGTGAAAACGTTCTTTTTCCTGATGATGGTGGAAGAGCTCATCATGTTCTTCCTTATCTTCCAAGCCATTCAAAAGCTGTGTTTTCAAAGAAAACAAAAAAAGCTCCTTTTCCATAAAGCCACATAGAATACCCCAGAAGAGATTTCACCTGTATTCCAATACCTCTTATTTTCTGTATGATTTGTGAGAAATTTCATCATGTTATAGTTGCTATTTATCTGTGTAGAATCCCCTCACCAAATCATAAATTTCTAGGTGGAAAAATTGGCCATATTCCTCGCTTTTTTTCTATTTTCTTTTTTTTTTTTTTGCTTTTTTCTATTTTCTAGTCCTGTGCCACAATTCAAATTTGTTTAATGTTGGGTAAGTAGCCAACTTCCTGTTATCCAGCGTCTGAACTGAGCTGCATTATTGCCTGAATTTCAATTTTCCAGACCTGCACTTGAGAGCAATGTTTATTCTCCTCAGCTTTAAATATTGTTATCACAATTATGATGTGGCTAACCAACTTTTGTGGAAATGTTGCTATTAGTGTAAGAGTGATTTCTCTGTTTGCTGCCACTATATCACTTCTTCAGTGTGTCTTTTAATAACTCTAGAATGCTCTTTTATCAGGTGTACTTTGTTTAAACAATTGAGCACAAAGAATCTAGTCTGATTTACTTAATTGATTAGCCCCCAGCATCAATTCTGGGGTGCCAAAATTCTGAGCTGAATTTCTGAGGATAATTCTTTGGAAGCTAGGAGCTTGTGCCATTTCTTAGGGCCACAGATTGCACACCTGAAAGTGGCCAGCACCTCCCTGTGCTGTTATTTACATTAGAGTCTGCACTGATGTATTGATTTATAAGCACTGTTGGTTTTGTATATGAAGGAAGGAATATTGTGACTAAAGATTTTGAATGTTAATCTTAAAACTCAAACAGTACCTCAGACTATATATTAAGGGTACCTTCGCTATTATTATTTAAAATATGTACTCTTGCCATTTATGGATATCCTACTTTATTCTAAAAAGGATTTTAAGAATTTTGTAAAGATATTAAGATATAAATTTTAACATCAGTTATAAGTAAATGGTAAGGATGAGGTGAGATTATAACAAGGATAAAGGAAGAAAATAGACCCCAGAATAAAGCTAATAATCAAGATCAATGTTACGTTGTCATATGCCCTTAGCAAGAGTAGGCTACAAATTTTACTGTAATTACCAACATGAAGAAGGAAACCTATTTGGGTTTATCGTTAGTCGTGCTGATTTGCAGTACCTATTAAATGCAAACAAACATTTGCTGCAGAGGTGTGCAAGTACTTAGGGAACTAAGAAAGCACTTTCATGGATCTAAAAAAGAGAACACTGTTTAAGCCTAGGAATGATCGGTAGGTAATAATTACAAACCAGTATTAGCTACTTCAAATTAGAAAACTTTAAAGATTATAGTTAATAGTATTAATTACAGTTAGTGATTTTGCTTTTTGTTCATAATATGCCAGTATCTCCTGTACGAGGCAATTTGTGATTTCTCTGTTGAACTGTCTGGATTCAGAGCTCTCACTTTCGCAGGACTCCAGAAAAACCGTTCGTGTTAGTGGTGGCAGCTCCTTTCGTCACCACAGACTTGATTTTAAATGCCATGCCAGGACAGCATTTAAAATACTTGTCAGTTTGCCTGTATCTTTATTTCTAGGTTCATATCATGGGGCTTATAACCTACCCTCAACCCCAGTTGCTGTGGATCCCCATATTTAAGTTCAGTGTTTTTCCTCCTTTGGCCAGAGATTGTCACAGATTCAGGGGCAGGAAAGATAGCTATAGGAAAGTTTCCCCTACCAAGTGAAACATAGAAGCTCTCTTTTTTCTGTTATATTGATCATAATTCCATATGTAATTCCACTGGAGGGAAAAAAGCATTCACCTGCCTTTAAAAAATTAATAACTTGAAAAAAATCAATACTCCCTGAGGTCTCTTTGAGGTCTAGATATTGATTAATTAGCTCAGCTAAGCTGAGTATCTCTTTTTATACATTGACCATATACATTTTCTGGTTCTTAGATTATATATAGTGCCACCTAAATCTCTCCCTGTTTTGGTCTGTAAATAATCCTATGCATATGCAGGACATTTTTATAAATTACACATTTCTCTTTCTTTTGCCTTCTCATATAGTTTCTTATTTCTTATCTACTTTGGTTATTATAATACAGATTATTTTCCTTTTTCTTATTGTTTTTCCTAAAAGAAATATATGACTTTTATCTATGGAACTTTCATTTTTAAAACATATGAAACGTTTTTCAATAATGCATTTCATGCATTTATTTTTTACTCAATATTTAAATTATCAGGTAAGTAGATATTAAAGGTCTGTTGCTTACTTTGACCAAGTTAAGGGCAAATTCCTACTTAAATCATTCTTTTTCATCATGAACATTCCTTCTAGAGTTCACTTGGTATGAAGCTTGAGCAATACTCTTTTTTATTTATTACACCAATCTTAATCATATCAAAATTGTAAAATATACCCTTTGAAATTTAATATTAGCCTGCAATTTTATTGAGGTAAGAAAAACTAATGATGTGTTCGCAATCGCAGCAGAAGGACATTCATGATTATTGAAAAATGGGCATGAGGGTAGCACCAGTGGCTCAGTGGGTAGGGTACGGGCCCCATATACCGAGGGTGGCGGGTTCAAACCCGGCCCCGGCCAAACTGCAACAAAAAAAATAGCCGGGCATTGTGGCGAGTGCCTGTGGTCTCAGCTACTTGGAGGGCTGAGGCAAGAGACTCGCCTAAGCCCGGGAGTTGGAGGTTGCTGTGAGCTGTGTGACACCACAGCACTCTACCATGGGCAATAAACTGAGACTCTGTCTCTACAAAAAAAGAAATTAAAAAAAAAGAAAAGTGGGCATGAAATACTATAATGTGACTTGCTTAACAAGTCAGAGGTTTTAATCTAAAAGGGTACAAATTATCCTAATTTAGAAGTGTATCTGTTGAATAAAATTTATTGCGTATCTTACCAGAAGAAAAAAAAATCTTAAAATATTGCATCAGAAAATAAAAGAACAAATTTTAAGAATAGATCAATTCTTAATTTACTTCAGCAAACTCATAAAGCATGATTCCCTTTTACTCTAATACTACATTTCCATTCTTTCGAGAGAATATGTGTTCTCTTAGCTGCATACTGTAGGTAAATAGAGGAAATTGCTTCAGGTCTCTGTGACTTAGAAAATGATCATCAATGTTATTTAAATTATTTTAACATGAGTTATGTATATTTTATATGGTTCATAAAAATCTGAAATTCATTTACAACAATATTAAAGTGTTATGGTACCAAGATTTTTTTCTTGTGTTATAGTAAGAGAATGACTCCTCGACTTTTTGGAAACTTCACACTCTGAAGTGTATTTAATGAAACACGTTGCTGTCGAGTGAGAACAGCACAGGCTTTGGGTCAAACCAAACAGCTCTTTAATATTTTCTGGTCTTACCACTAAGATAGCAGTTTTTAAATGTTTTGGTCTCTGCCCCACTGTTAAAAATGACTGAGAACCCTACAGAGGGTTTTTGTAAAATGTGGGTTATATCTTTTAATACTTATTATGTTTGAAATTAAAATTCAGTTATTCTAGAAATAGTAATTTATGTAAAATAACAGTAAGCCAGAATTTTTATGAAACCTAAGCACATTTTCCAAAACAAAATAATAATAAAAGGAATGTATTATTTTACATTCTTGCAAACTTATTTAATGTCTGGCTTAATAGAAGACAGCTGGATTTTCCTATTTGTTTCTGCGTTCAATCTGTTGCCATGTGTTATATTGGTTGAAGTACAGGAAGAAAAATCTGTTCTGACAGCACAGATATATAGTTAGAAAAGGCAAGAGTATTTTAATACCTTTTTAGATAATTGTGAACATTCTTCTTTAATGCCACACCAAAACTTGATAGGTGGTAGTCTCTTAAAGGTCAGTTGCAGTGTGGAATTGAAAACCACATTGATGAACTTTTATTTGTACTTTGTCAAATTTTATTCCAATGGTATATCTTGCACTTTGAGTGAATTTTTTTTGCATGCGTAAGTTTGTTAACATCATACATTGCTCATTGTTTCACTGAATTATGCAGATTTTTCAAATGTTGACACCTTCAATTTTAACAGTCACCTCATTAATTACACCACCAATCTCCTGAACGAAGATTTTTTTTTTTTTTTAAGACAAGAGTCTCACTGTATGCCGTGGTGTCACAGCTCACAGCAACCTCAAACTCTTGGGTTTAAGTGATTCTCTTGCCTCAGCCTCCTGACTAGCTGGGCCTAGAGGGGCCCACCACAATGCCCGGTTGTATTTCTTGTTGCAATTATCTTTGTTGTTTAGCTGGCCCAGGCTGGGTTTGAACCACCAGCCCCTGTGTATGTGGCCAGAGCCCCAACCACTGGACTATGAGCACTGAACCACTCAGCAAAGATTTTACATGTTACGAAGCTGTTGAATGGACAATAACAGATAGAAGTTTTCCAAAATTACAGTCAATCAGGTTAGTTGTTTTCTTTGCAGTAACAGCCTTACTTTGTGTTCAAGATGTCTACCAAATACTCAAGTCTGAATAGCCATAGTTGGCCCGTCATTCTTTCAAGTAAAAATAGTGCTTTGGTATCCAGTGTACTCAATAGTACTGTGAAATCGATATATAATCACCTACACATTCATAGGAATAGTAAAACATAACTATAGCCCAGAAATTAGAAAGGAAAAGGACGGAGAGGGAGGGGTGATGAGAGGCTGGGAGAAGGGAAGGTCTAGGGGGGACACTTATCTGTTGTGCATAATCATGGTACATTTCAGAACTATTAAGAAAAAAGTATAATTGTCTTAGCGCAACAAATAAGTAAGCGAGGTGATGGATGCGTTAGTCAGGTCGATGTAAGTATTTCACAGTGTATATCAAATCAGTACGCTGAACCCCATAAATGCATCAACGTACACAGTTATGATCTAATAATGGAAAAAAAAGGGAAAAAGTGGCTAGTTCAGCTTGTAATGCAGACATTCGCACAGGGGTTTTTGGACAATCATCAGACCTTGGTATGAAGTGAGTTATGAGCATTTCTCATTTGTCACAGAACGTATTGAAAAGATGTGCTTTCAAGAATTGTGATTTAATACCTTTTTCCTGTTTAGTCAAGGACCTTCTTAAAAAACTGATTTTCCGCCCACCCTGAATGCCTCATGTAAGGAATATAATGACTGTTAGTACAACTTGGTTCCAGCAGCTATACCTACCACTGCTTTTTACCAGAATATAAATGTCAAAACAGAGAAAAAGGGAAATGATGCATTAGTTTTATAATGAAAATGGTTTTGATCTAATGAGCCCCTTTGAAGGTTCTTAGGCATCCCCAGGGTTCTGCAGACTACATGTTGATAGCTTCTACACCAGGATTTACAGCCTCTTTGAGAGATTCCTCACTAGTAAAAATGAGAATAAAGATATATATATTGCAGATGGTTTTGACTTTTAAATATGGTAGTATGGGCTTCTCAAAAGTGTAAGTTTCCCTTTAGTCATCTCTGAACAAAGCCAGTGGTTCTTCACGGGTAACCTTTCTAAATTTATGTTAATTATTCTTACTTTCAGAATATATACCTAATCCACTAAAAAATATCTCTCTGAGTTTCTTTCACTAAGAAATATTCTTAGATACTCATTGGAAAATTAGTTGGTGTATATTCTCACATACAGTAAAGAATTTCAGGGAGTATATTTAGAATATCAGCTGAGTATGTGAAACTTTTAGCTATTGGTACAACTGATATTTCCCAGGTATATGGGGTGATAAAACAATGGAAGATCTTTTCTCTCTTTGTACTTATGAGTTTGTATAATTAATAATGTCCATTCTTTTCATTAGATTTTGAGCTTCTTGACCCCTCAAAATGTATTTTTTAAAAAATCACTGTAGTACATAGTAAAGCATCAATCCAGATTGTTATGTTCAGAAGTAACCTATCTTCTTGTTGGTATCTCACACACATTTGGTCCATTTTGTCCTACAAATTGTTAGGTATATACCCTAGAAACAGAAAATATCTAGTATTAAGCCATGTGAAATGGTATTTATGAAAGCAAGTCTGCTGTTAGATTCATAGACGTGTGCACATACAGTATAGTTTGGGTGTGGGACCTGTAAACCCCGAGGTTACTCCCCTCCTTCATTTCAGATAATTAAATTAAGATTTGGAAAAGAAGATAAATCACAGCTCATCTAGGTATATCTGAATTTACTTAGAAGTTCATCTAACACACAAAGGCATTTGCCAGTGACCATATGTTTCACAAAGATTTGTTCTATGAGAGTGTGAGTCATCTAAAATTGCGGTTCTATCTGTTGGATAATTTTGAAGCATTATTTTTAAGACAGAACAAGGAAAACCAATGCCAGTGCTCTAATAACTTGCTCAATTATTCAACGTCTGTTCAAAAGTATATCACTAGATGGGCACAGTGGCTCACAGCTGTAATCCCAGCACTCTGGAATGCCGAAGCGGGTGGATTGCTTGAGCTCAGGAGCTGGAGACCAGCCTGAGCAAGAGTGAGACCCCCATCTCTAAAAATAGCTGAGCATTGTGGTGGGCTCCTGTACTCCCAGCTGCTCGGGAGCCTGAAGCAAGATGATGCTTGATCCCAGGAGTTAGGAGCTGCTGTGAGCTGTGATGTAACAGAACTCTAACCAGGGCACAGAGCGAGACTGTCTCAAAAAAAAAAAAAAAAAAAAGAAAGAAAGAAATATACCACTAAAATTATTGCATGATTTAGATTTTAGAGAAGGACAACATATACCACCAAAGTAAAAAACAGGACTAAAACATTATTTTAGGCCTGTTAAATATTTTACGTAACGAACTTAAAATGTAAAATTATAATGCAGTTTATTTTCTTCTATTATGATCCAGCTAACTGTTGTTACTGTCATCGTTTCCTGGAAGAGAGCTTAAAACTACGGGGGAGCTCTGCAGATGCCCACTTTATTAAAGTCTTTCAGAATTGCCTGTATGTGATACCATCAGATAATGTAGTGGTCTGTCTGTCTCTAAACAAGGCACCACAAAGAAACACAAGTTTTTCTGATACAACCTCATAATGTAATTTGTCTACCACATTTAAAGTATCAGTAACAAATAAATCACAGAACTACTGACCACCTTGCACACGGACTGAAAGATCAGAATATCTTTGTCAATAATTTTGTTATAGGTGGCGAAAGTTCATGCGGTTTCGTGTATTACAGATTTGTATGGCCTTTACAAAGAGCCAGTTTTTAAAATTTACCACCTACTTACACAGATAAGGAAACTTGACACAGAGAAGTTATATATCTGATTTTGTTACTGTGTAACACACAGTTACTAGTACGGAACCTCAGTGGCACACAGCAAAGAACAATTACTTCTCACATGTGTTCAGGATTGGGTTCAGTTCAGTGGTTTTCTGGTCTCTGCTGGGATCACTCCTTGACCTTGGGCTGACCATGGGCGCTGTACTAGGCTGGGCCAGGTGAGCATACTTTAGCTGGGACAGCTCTGCCCCACGTTTTTCTCATCCTTCTCTTAGAACCAACAGTCTAGTGTGGACATGTTTCTTTATTTTTAATGGTGATGGGAAAAAAACCATTCAAGGCCTTTTAACATCTAGGTTTACAGCTGTTACAGCGTCACATCTCAATTGTCCTATTGTCTGAAGCAAATCACATGGGGTAGTCAAATGTACTACACTCTCACAGGAAGGACTTGAAATATCCTTGACAGAGGATGACGACAAAGGGGATAAATAATGGGGGCCCTAAATGCAATTAATAGTTCACATTGTGTTGTCCTGGGTGCAACCTATCATGACGACTGACGTAGTCAAGAACATACACTTCTTCAGGCCCCTGCTTTCTCAATGGTTTCTTAGACAGATATAAGAGTTTACTTCTGATTTGGTGCATTCAGAGGCTTTTGAGGTAGTACTAAAGGTCTGCATTTTAATTCTAGTTTCTACCTATCACAGCACAACGGACAATAGACTCAGATGGTGGAACCAACTTCCATTGGCTTCTGTGCAGCTGCAGTGATCACATGCTGCTCTAATTTGATGCCTGTGTTGAGAGAAATAGAGAAAAATCATAATCTCTCAAACACAATTTCTTGTCTTTATCTTATTGCATCTGATTGCTCTGTCCAAATCCTCATTCATAAGCAATAGATGGTATCATCTATTGTTGTTCTTAGATGATATGAGGAAAATAGGCTCAATCCATTTATGTTTTTGTGTTTACAATTTATTATGCCTTTTACATTTTCTGAGACAGTATTTGAACTTAGAATAAAAATACTGTTGTTCTTTTTTATTTTGTTACTTATCAGTCAATTACTAGTTTCAGATATATGAGTATTAAAGTTGGGGCATTGGACTAAATAAAAACATATTATTTCCTTATGCTTGAAGGATGATCATTTGTACATACACTTCGCTTTCCTTATATTAGTAGTAAGAAATCGGTCTTATAGTTACAGGTACTCTGAGTTGATGGCTAAAGTCATGACAAGTGACCACTCTCTTGATAGTGGTTTGACATTTATAACAAAGATTTTTTTTTTGGTTTTTATCTCCTAGTGGAAAGTATATCACAATATAAGTTGGGTAAAACCCTTAGGAAAATGAAAATACCATATGTATTATTTTTTAATAGTACTTCTCTGTACCTTTTCTTGAAAGAAATTATCCTATCACTGTACTTTCAGTTAATATGTGTTTAAAAGGCTCAAGTAAAGCGACTGTGGCTATGTGTGTATGTTCACACAATTATAGATATTTCCAGGAATAGACATCTCCTATTCACACACATTAGAAAATCAAACTGCCCCAAGAATTTTCTCTCCCCTTTCCTGCTTCCCACCAATGTGTAAGGCAAGGCAGTGTTGAGGAGTTATTTGCTTACTAAAGTAGACTAATGCTCCCTCTCTGATATGTTCTAGAATATTTCATGGTTATTCATTCTAATAAGAACTAATAAAGCTTTTATAGTAATTGCCTATGTTGCTGAACATTTCGTTACTTGTATTACTGAATTTCATCATCAGCCTCATGTATGTACTGTACTTCTTCCTCCATGTAATTCATTCTTTTGTTTTTAGAACTCATTAAAGAAAAAAAAAACCTCTATTTTTCAAAGAATTAAAAGTAGACCCATGATTTGACCCAGAAATCCCAATACTGGGTGTTTACTCAAAGGAAAAGAAGTCAATTTAGCAAAAAGACATTGGTACTAGGCTGTTTATTGCAGCACAATTCACAACTGCACAGACGTGGAATCCAATAAGTGCCCGTCAGTTCCTAAGTGGGTTAATGAAACGTGGTGTATATGTATGTTTACTCTGGGATACTACTCTGCCATGAAGAAGGATGAATTAATGGCTTTTGCAAGAATTTGCGTGGAACCAGAGATCATTATCCTAAGCAAAGTATCTAATAATGGGAAGGCGAACACCACATGCACTCACTGTTATCATAAATTGGAGCTAACCAGTGAGCACTCAATGAAGTAAACCTCAGTGGAAATCGAGCAGGGAGGAGCAGGCAGTAGGAGAGAGTAAAATCTCACCTTATAGGTATAATGAACACTATCTGGGTAATAGGCAGACTCACAACCCTGACTCAGGCATAACAAAAGCAATCCACGTAACCAAAAATAATCATACCCCTGTATTATTTTGAAATTAACAAAAAAAGAAAAGAAAGAACCCATTTTAATCCTGTTGGGCTATATTTCCTTGCACAGCCCATTCAGACTCATCTTCCTCCCTTACCTAGTTACCTTCAAAGAGAAAGTCCAGTTCCTAGAATGAAACAGCCCATATAAACTTTGCAACGTTCACCCCTTGTCAGTGCCAACCAAAATTCTTATGCACCATCAGGCCAATACATGGCAGTCTGATCTGTAAATCCTTTATAATAAGTGTTATTTTATTTTCTAAAAAGTTTTTGTAGAGTATTTAACATTACAGATAAATCATCAATCCAGAAATTTTTAGAAAATCACTCATAATTCTACCACTCAGCTCTCATCGTTCTTATAAATTTGGGGGTATTTTTCACCATATTTTTGTTTCTTCATTGTATTTTCCCCCCTAACTTGTGAACAATTTTAAACATCTTGAAAAGTTGGAAGAATTTTATAGTGGACATCTGTATACCTTGATTATACCATTAACATTTTACTATATTTTCTTTCTCACATATATAAAATACACCAGTCCTGTATCCATCATCAATCTGTCTTATTTCTGATGCATTTTGAAGGAAATTGCAGACCTTAGTATACACAGTTGCAGAGCAGTTGTGGATTAGTTAGAAGTTCTGGGTGCGGTGAGGAGACCCAACACAGAAGACATGCTATCGGACATCACAGGCTTTCCTGGACAGTACTTAGGCTTCCACGAATACACTTAGGGTGTCAGACTACATGTCCTAATTTTTAGATTGGAAATCTGTGTCCATATGACATATCTGGGGCTCAGAATTTTCCAAAACTAGGTAATGAAATGTAGGCCATTCTTGCTGAGGCAGATGAATCCTTGAGAAATAAACAGACGAGGCCTCTTTACTCATCAGTCTGTCTACTTTAGGTAAGAGGCAGCAAGGAATACATGATTGGGGTGCTCTTCCTGCAAGATGCGTACAGAACTTTTTCAAGTCTTTTCTTTTTCTTTTTTTCATTTCCTCTCTTCTCTTCGGTTCTCTTCTCGTCTCTCTCCTTTTTTTTTTTTTTTAAAGGAAGAGAGCCTGTTTTATTGCTTGCTTTTAAATTTATAATTAAATTCAGCAGTACAAACTATCTATTCTTTCTTCACCTTTTTACTTTAAGCATGTACTGTTGACCTAAGTGTGGGAATCAGCTTCTTGAGAGCTGCGAATCCGCTGAAATTTTACATGCATCTGTGCAAGTCTGTGTATGCAGAAGAAGGTATATGTTATTTATCAGATTCTACAGGGTACCTGCACAAAAGACTAGAACAACCCACTTAAATCCATAGCCATGTAAAAGGTACAATTAGATTTTTAGAGCTATAATATGGTCTCTTAGCATCGTATTAATAGCAAAAACTGGGCACAGGCAGCAGGAATTATAGTAAGGGTGGAAGATCTCTGTATATGATTATTTCTTTAATGTGAACACTAGAAAATGTGTGACCTCCAGAGCTTCTGTTAATGCTGGTTTAATAGGAAGTGCTTTCATTGAAAATATTATTTCAATGAGATTCTCTTACTCCTTCAACCAGCTAGTATATATTAGGGATTTGGGGATTATAATGTTGTTCAGTCACAGCTTAATTTTGTGCCACCATTTCATTTCTTCCTTCAAATGTCTGGTAATGAATGTAACCCTTTATTTGTTTTCACTGCCTGCTTTCCTATTCAAAATTATTCTCAGGCTGCATTCCAAAGTGGAGAAACCAAATAGAGATAAAGCTTTTGATGATCAACAAAGTAGACACAGATGGTGTAGGATATAGCAGTAGTTTTCAAAAGCAATTTATACAATTCTAATTCTTTTTCTGTCTAATGTCATGTTTACCTGAACTAATTCTTCCTCTTATTATTCATTCTCTATAAATACGCTCTTATTTGTAAGTGCTCAAAAATGTGCTACATAAAAAAGATTACAACAGCACTTCTGATTCACTTAAAAGAAGTAATTTGTTATGAATTGGGAGACTGAGTTTAAAGAGAAAATGAATTGTAGAATATTGTAAGGAGCTTTTTTAAGAGAGGAATTTTTCTCAGAGAAAAATTGGCTACCTTATGAAAATTTAAGAAAACCTTTATTAAACAGAAAGTTATTTTGCTGAGGGAGCTCAGCTATAAGTAGAGATATTGTGGTTGTTTTCAGGGGGAACATGCAGTTTGGGGTGTTCAGAAGCTTCAGTGGGATACATTTTTCTACTAGTCACAAGGTGAAGTGGCCAAAGAGAAAGTAAGTAAAATTAAGATCTTGTTATCTACACTTCCTTTAGCACTTCTGCTTCTGAACAGTATTGAACGCATCTTTACATTTGCCCGTGTTTCAGCACAGAAAACTACATAATAACTGTATAGCAGTACCTGTGTTTGTTTTAATGCATTGCTTTAAAATCACTCTACCATAAAATACGGGTGGCCAGGTACACGTTACCATTCATTACTGAACTTAGCATGCCCCTGTGATAAACATTTTTACTATTTCAATGATATCTAAAGTTCTACTCATTAAAAGTTTGCCTTTTCCAGTGGCACCCATGGCTCAGTGGGTAGGGTGCCGGCCACATACACCCAGGCTGGTGGATATGAATCCAGACTGGGCCAGCTAAAATCAGCAATGACAACTGCTACAAACAATAGCTGAGTGCTGTAGCAGGCACCTATAATCTCAGCTACTTGGGACGCTGAGGCAAGAGACTCGCTGAAGTGATTATTTTTTTTTAATTTTTATTAAATCATAATTGTGTACATTGGTGCAATCATGGGGCACAATGTGCTGACCTCATATACAATCTGAAATATTTTCATTGAACTAATTAACATAGCCTTCATGGCCTTTTAATCACTATATAAAGACATTTATATTTTACATTTAGTACCTTGAGATATCATCTAACTCCAGCAAGATTAGCTGAAGTGATTCTTAAGCTTAAGTTTGATGTTGCTGTGAGCTGTGATGTCATGGCACTGTATGAGGGTGACATAGTGAGACTCTGTCTCAAAAAAAAAAAGTTTTCTTTTCCCTTTTCAATTGTAAAGAACTAAAAATAGAAGCAATTATAGACATATCATTAATGTGTAATCAATAGTCATCCTCTATAAAAGATGGATTATGATTCTAGTTATGTCTTTCTTTTTTTAACCTTTGTTAGTGGCTTGGAAGAAGGTACTCAGGGCCCATTCAGCATTTTAAGTTTGTGAAATTAGTTTCTGTTGAGTACCGATGGTTAGGAATCTATTATCAACAGTTTCTTGAATCATTGCAGGAAATCACAATGGGGGAGAAATCTATTTATCATGGCTTATATTATCCAAAATGGTACCCATGGGAATAAAAATTCAAGATCTCTATTTAAAAACTTATTTTGAGTGTGCAAACTACTTTTCTGAATAAGAAAATACAAATACCTCTAAGCAGATTATTTTAAGTTATTTTGAATAGTACATATTTATGAATTAAACTTCTATGCTTATTTTTAATTCGAGTTGGATTTAATTTGTTTAAAAGATAATAGTGGAATGCTCAAATGAGAGATTAGGGGTATGTGCCTGGCTTCAGGGTATGTCATCATCTTAATGAATTTATGATGGGCCCAAATTAGTCCTCAGTGTCAAAGGTTCTAAGTTTTATTTTTGTCCGTTTAGTCAGAGTAGATTAATTTATGATATACAGGGTGGACAGAAAGTTAATGTGCAATTTGAAATTGTTTAACGTAAGAAATTACACACGAACTTTATAGACACCCTGCATAAATCAAATTATTTGTTAGTTTCCCCCAGGTAGGTAATCGTGATATAGATTGGAATTCTTGGTTTGTTGAGAACATTACATTCTCTTATAACAATTCTACATAGCCAATTATAGTTAAATTACCAGGCCAACATTGTTCATGATTAAAAGAGTCCTGTAACTCACGTACTTACTGGCATCAGACTAAATAATGGGAAGCATCCATCTAGAATTCTCTGTAGACAGAAATCTTTGCTAGATATAAGCTCCATGAGGACAGGGACCATTGTGGGTCTTACACACTACTGTGTCCTCAGCACCCAGTGTGGCATCTGAAAAGTATTGTTCCTTAAATAAATAAATGAATGAGACTGTTATACTTGGAATCTGTTGGCCAAGATGCCTTCTCCCTTAATTAACAATGCTTGAGCGGGCATTATGAACATGTACTTCTGGGATTCTTTTCTCTATTCTTTCAACGCTATGGCAACTGCATCCTGATTGACCTTTTGTTTCATCGGATATATGAATATCTTCTGTTTGAATTTGCTCCAGCCTAAGAGTCAATCTAACCCTTTGAATGAATTTGCTGTATCCCTAATCTATTCTTTGTCAGTTCTGTGATCTATCTTAACTTCAAAATTCTTGGGAGTAACGTCATTGTTTTTTTTCTTAACTGATAGCCCAGCAGTTTGGACATTGACATTAGACCAATGTGCCTTCAAATTCAGATTTCCCTATTATGAATTACATGATCTTGAGCAGAGTACTTCATTCTTTGAACTTCACTTTCCTCATGTATAAAATTAGATCAACCCCATCATGACACAGGACAAACAGCATAGCATGTACATAGTACCTAACACACTGTAAAGACTTAATGAATTATATATTGTTGTTACAGGTATTGTCCAAGATCATTACCAATGACTGATATAAACTTTGCTTCTATGACAAAGAAGCAAAGCTTCTCATTTTTTACTCCTTTATGGTAAGTAGATGCCTAAGAACTAGCTGTACACTGTGAAAAAGTACCAGTGGTTAGGCCACAAGAAAGGAGAGTAAAATGTCTCTTTTTTTCCAAATGTAAAAGAGGATCAGAGACGGATGAACATAGCATTTTGGCATCTTTCACTCAGATTGTAGGGGTACCAGGTAAAGAATGTTAGAGGCTCTAACTCAGCTAAGTGAACAGAATTCCTTGCTAGAATTTGAGCTCTACGGGGTAGGGAGCATTGTGAATCTTATTTATTGGTACTGCATGAGAGCAAAAATACTCTGAGTGCATTAACAAAATAATTGCACAGAGCAAAAATAAATTTTCAAAAGGCTTTTTGATAAACAAATGAATATCTACTGACAAAGTTTTAAAATATGGCTGCACATTTTGTATTGATTTTACAACTTAAAACAAAAATCCTTTTCCTCTCTCTATGATTAACTTTTCTATTTCTTATTATTATAAAATAATTCAGGGATATGAATGTTTTGGATACAAGGATTGTTTTTGTAATGCTTGAGGCAGAGCTTTAAGTGGGCCCATCACCCCGATAGTGTTCAATGTACTCATTAGGTAGGTTTTTGCCCACCCACTCCTTCCCTCTCAATGTGTGCTTATCCGTTAGTTCCAACTGAACAGTGAGTACATGTGATGTTTATTTCTCCATTCTTTAAATACTTCACTTAGGATAGTGGTCTCAAGTTCCATCCAAATTGTTGTGAAAAGCATTACTTCCCCCTTTTCTAATCCTCCATTGTATACATATACCACATTTTGTCAATGCACTCAGAATTAATGGACACTTGGGTTGACTCCACATCTGTTCGATTGTGAATTGTGCTATAATAAACATTCTAGTACAGGTGTCCTTTTGATAAAATGACATCTTTTCCTTTGGGCAAGTTCCCAGGAATGGGATTTCTAGATTAAATGGTAGGTCTACTTTTAGTTCTTAGAGGGATCTCCATAGTCTTTTCCATAGAGATTGTACTAATTTGCATCCCACCAACAGCAAATAAGCATTCCTTTCTCTCTGCTTCCATGCCAGCATCTATTGTATTTGGACTTTTGAATAAAAGTCATTCTAACTAGGGTAGGGGTATTTCTTATTGTGGTTTTAATTAGAATTTTCCTGACAATTAGGGATGTTGAGCATTTTTCATATGTTTATTGTCCCTATCTTCTTTTGAAAAGCTTCTGTTCATGTCTTTTGCCTACCCTTTAATGGTTTTTTGTTTACTTTTGTTTCCTTGCTGATTTACTTGAGTTCTTTACAGATTCTGATTATTAGACCTTTATCAGATATATAGCCTGCAAATATTTTCTCCCATTCTGTAGGTTGTCTATATCTGTATTTGGACAGAAGCTTCTTAATCACCTCCCATTTTTAATTTTTATTGTTGCTGTGATTGCCTTTGAGGTCTTTTAAATAAATTCTTTGCCTAGACTGATATCTAGCAAAATTTTTCCTACATTTTCCTCTAAAATTCTTATGGTTTCATGCCTTACATTTAAGTCTTGAATTGATTTTTATGAGCATTGAGAGCTCTGGATCCTGTTTCATTCTTTTGCATGTGGTTATTAATTTTCTCGGTACCATTTATTGAGCAGGGTTTCCTTTCTCCAGTCCATTTTGTTGTCTGCTTTGTCAAAGATCGGTTGGTTGTATGTGGATAGTTTCAAGTCTGCTTCTCTGTTCTACTCCATTGGTCTATGTCTCTATTTTTATGCAAATATCATGCTGTTTTGGTTATTATAGCACTGTAATATTGTTTAAAGTCTGGTAATGTGGTGCCTCCAGATTTGTTGTTTTTGCTTAATGTATCTTTGTCTATTCTGGCTCTTTTCTTGTTCCAAATGAAGCATGTGATTATTTTTCCTATGAAATATGACATTGGTATGTTTTTGTTGTTGTTGTTCTTGTTTTGTTTGTTTGTTTGTTTGTTTTAGACAGAGTCTCACTGTGTCATCCTCAGTAGAGTGCAGTGGTGTCATAGCTGACAGCAAGCTTAAACTCTTGGGTTTAAGTGATTCTCTTGCCTCAGCCTCCTATGGACTACAGGCACCCACCACAACACCTGGCTATTTTTTGGTTGTTGTTGTCATTGTTGTTTGGCAGGCCCGGGCTGGGTTCAAACCTGCCAGCTCTGGTGTATGTGGCTGGCGCCCTAGCCTATGAGCTACAGGTGCCAAGCCATGACATTGGTATGTTAATGGGGATTACGTTGAATTTGCAAATCACTTTGGGTAGGGTGGACATTGTAACAATGCTGATTCTATTGAGCCGTGAGCATAATTATGTTTTCTCATTTGTGTATGTTATCTGAAATTTCTGTTTTGTAGTTCTCTGTAGAGATATTTCTCCTCCTTGGTGAGGTATATTTCTAGGTATTTTATTTTCTTGTAGCTATTGTGAATATTATTGAGTCTTTGACTTGAATGTCACTTTGACTTTACAGCTGTAGAGGAATGCTATTGATTTGTGCACATCATTTATGTAACCTGAGACATCGATGCATTTATTTATCAATTTCAGGAGTCTCTTGGTATAATCTTTGGGTTTTCTTGATATAAAATCATATTGTCAGCAAACACTGATAGTTTGACTTCTCTTTCCTGATTTTGATACCATTTAGTTCTTTCTCATGCCTGATTGCTCTGGCTAGGACTGGCTAGTGCTCTGACTTAGGCACTATGTTAAATACAAGTGGTGACAGTGGGCACCCTTGCCACATTTCTTTTCTTAGTGGGGATGTTTTCAGCTTTTCCCATTCAGTGTGATGTTGGCTCTGAATTTGTAATACCCATACATGGCTTTTATAATCTTGAGATATGTTCCTTCTATGCCTAGATTGTTGAGGTTTTTACCATAAAAGAGTGCTGCATTATTTCGGGTGTTTATCTTTTGAGATGGTCGCATGTTCTTTGTTTTTGCTTCAGTGTATATGCTGAATCACATGTATTGATTTACATATGTTGAAATATCCTTACATCCCTGGGATGAAGCCTATTTGATTATATTGGATTTTTTTTGTTTGTTTGTTTTTTGATGCACCATTAAATTTGCTCTGCTAATACTTCATTGGGGGGTTTTTGCATCTATGTTTCTAAGGGATATTCTGCAGTTTTCTTTTTTGTTGTTGAGTCCTTCCTAGATTTAATACAAAGATGATACTGGCTTTGTAGAAAGAATTGGGGAGGATGTCCTCTTTGTCAGTGATATGGAATAAATTCTGTAGGATGAGTACCAGCTCTTCTTTGTAGGTGTGAAAAGAAAATTGGGCTGTGATTCCATCTTGTCTGGAGCTTGTTGTTGTTGTTGTTGTTGGAACATTTTTTAATTTCTGCTTCAATCTCTCTGTTCATTATTGGTCTGTTTAGGAGTTCTATTTTTCTCCAGGTGAGTCTTGGGAGTTTATGTGTTTCCAGGAATTTGTCCATTTCCTCTACATTTCTGAAATTGTGTGTAGAGATTTTCATAGTATTCATGGATGATATTTTATGTTTCTGTGGTATTATCTTTTTCATTTAAGATTGAGCTTATATGGGTCCTTTTTCTTCTATTCCGGGTTAATCTAGAAAGACATTTATCAATTTTGTTTATCTGTTCAAGGACTCAATTTTTCCTTTTATTTATCCTTTGTTTTTTGTTGTTGTTGTTGTTTTCCATTTTGTTTATTCTGCTCTGACCTTAGTTATTTACTGCTGTTGGGCTCGGGTCAGGTTTGCTATTATTTTTCTGGTCCCTCAGATGTGTCATTAGTTTGTTAATATGTTTAACATATTAATTAATTAAACATTAATATGTTTGTTAATATCTTTCTGTCTTTTTGATGTAAGCAGTTAAAACTATGAGTTTTTCCCTTTAGAACTATTTTTGCTGAATCTCATAGATTATGAAAGCTTGTGTGTGTCCCCTTTGTTATTCAGTTCAAGAACTCTTTTGATTTTCATCTTAATTTTATTATTGATCCAGTAATTGTTCAGTAGAAGGTTACTTAATTTCCATAACTTTGTGTAGAATTAAGTGTTTATCTTGGAGTTAATTTCTAATTTATTCCATTGTGATATGAGAAGATACGTGGTATGATTTCTATTGTTTGAATTTGTTGAGAATTCAAAAATTTGAATTTTTTATGGTCTAAGATACAATCAATCTTAGAGAATATCTCTGTGCTGATGAGAAGAATGTATATTCTTTGGGGGAAAGTTGTTCTATCCATTTGTTCTAGAGTGTCATTTACATCCCATGTTTCTTTATTTATTTTCTCCTTGGATTCTCAGTTCTGTCAGTTGGTTGTTAGAGTGCCTGGCAATAAAAGTGCTGCTGTTTATCTCTTTGCCTCATTCTACTAGGGTTTGCTTTATGAATCTGTGCACTCCTGCATTAGAAGCATGAATGTTTAGGATTGATATGTCTTCTTGTTGATACACTCCCTTTACCTTTATATAATGACCATCTCATTTACTATTGTTAATTTAAAGTCTATTTTAACTTACACTTGTTTTCTTTTATTTTCCATTTGCATGTTATATTATTTTCTATTGCTTCATCTTGAGTCTGTATGAGTCTTGCAGGTTTATGTATTTCCAGGAGACAACAGATACTTGGCTTGTATTTGTTTTTTAATTCATTCAGCCAGCTCGTGACTATTGAGTGCAGCATTCAGACCACTCACATTGATTATGATATGTGAGATGCTATTCTATTCATCCTGTTTGGTTGTAAATTGTTGCTTTGTTTTATTTCTTGTGCTGTTGTTTTATATGAGCTCTGATCTTTAGCCTTGGGTGATTTTATACTGGTGAGTGTCTGTTGTCCTGATCCATATATAAATGTAGTTTCGAATATTTCCTGCAGGGAAGGTCCTGTCTTGATAAATTTCTCCAGTATTTGTCAGGAAAATACATTATTTCTCCTTTATATATTAAATTTACTTTTACAGGATACAAAATTCTAAGTTGGCGGTTGTTCTGTTTTAGGAGACTGTTGATGGACCTTCAATCCCTCTTCTTTCTAAGATCTTCATTGAGAAGTCTTCAGTTAGTTTGATGGGTTTTACTTTGTAGGTTGCTTGCTGTTTTCACCTCACAGCTCTCACGAATTCCTCCTTCATGTTGGTTTTAGAACATATGATGACTATGTCTCTTGGTGATTTCCTCTTTGCAATGAATCTATCCAGTGTTTATTGAGCTTCCTGTACCTACATGTCTAAATCTCTAGCAAGACCAGAGAAGTTTGTCTTAATTATTACCTCAAATATGTTTTTCTGTTCTTGTTCATTTTTTCCTCACTCTCAAGGATGCCTGTGACCCTTGTATTTGGTCATTTTACATAATCCCATAATTCTTGTAGGCTTTGTTCATTTCTCTTAATTCTTTGTTCCTATATTTTTCTGATTTTATTAATTTAAAAGCATTGTCTTTGAGCCCTGAAATTCTTTCTTCTGCCTGATTTAGTCTATTCTTAAAACTTTTCACTTTTTAAAAATATTTCTTTAAATAAACATTTCTATTTTTGGAAGGGTTTTTGTTTGTTTGTTTGTTTTTGTTATTCTCTTCTGTGAATTTTTCATTATTTTCCTGAATTGTGTTTCTGGTTTTTATTGAGTTGGTTTTCCATTTCCTCTTGGGTTTCATTGAGCTTCCATATTTGGAATTCTTTATCTGTCATTTAAATATATTCAGTTTGGTTGGTGTCCATTGCTAGACAGCTAGTGTTTCCCTTTAAAGGTGTCTTTGTGGTCTGATTCTCATTCTTATAGAGTTCTTTCATTGACTTCTTTTTATCTGTAGCAGCTTCTTATTTTTTATTTTTATGTGTTTATCTGGGGCTTTTCTGCCCCCTTTACCTGTAAGGGCATGTCTGTAGCCTATGTTCATTAATAATTTTTGGCTTTGTTTGTGGGTGCTTTGATGGGGGTCTAGGTTCTGGATGAATGCCTTGGTTTTAGGTACCGTTAGTGGGATGGTTTTCTTAGTTACTAGTTGTTTGTGGGCTATAGCAGTGGTATGCTATGTCTGTGGGCAGATTTCCTTTCTTGAGGGAGATTGGGGATCTTTGAAATCCTGCCTGTTACCTGTGGTCTTCTTAACAGTATGAATTGTATTGGCATGCTCAATTTAATCTCTGAGATAGTAGGTTATGTTTGTAGGTATAAATCAACCACATCCTGTATAATGAACTGAGTAAATATTGTAAGGGGCTGTACAAATTGATCTCCCAACTAGTAGGTGGAGCTTGCCCAAAGGAACAGTTTGCAGTGTTATTTTGACATCCTGTGACCAGCTCAAGTGAAGACTCAAATCTCCAAATCTCCCAAGTAGTAGGCAGAGCCCTGAAACTTCCAGGTGAGGTCTTATCCTTTATCATAGAAGAGGTGAGTCTTGGCATCGGTCTGAGTGGGGCTGGCTAGGGCAAAAGCAATGATTGCTATTTCAGCAGGCATCAAAGATCTGCTCCCTGGTTTCTAGGGAACGCTTACAGGGAAGGGCTAAAGTGACCCCATCCATCTAGCAAATCTGCTTGTGGTACAGGGGTCATCTGAGATTCATAATCCATTTGTCGGGAATGGTTTTTATACTTCTTCCTCTTCCCTTGCTCTATAGTCTCCCTCTAGTGTCTGCCAACAAGCAGGAGCTCAAACTAGCTGATCTTCTCCATATTGGTGCTGCTAGTTGGGAACTTCCCTGCCAGGATCCCACTCCGGGCTAAGTGCATGGCCTACCTATGGGGGAAGGAGCTTGCAATGAGTATGTGGTAACTGGGACCCATGTTGTGCTATTTCAATTCTGCCCACAGGATCTCCCTCATCTTCTGAGATTAGTTGACAAGTCTCCCTTCTGAGTCCCCAAGCAACATGATCAAGGTTTGGGAGTATAGGAAATTGCCTGCAGGCTTTTCCTTGAGTTCCTTAAAATCAATTTTTGACTCTGCCAGGTAGAAGTGTGCTGGTCCTGAATTCCCTTTGGGGTCCTCAAGCATGTTTGATATCCCTCTGCTTTGGGGTGTGTACTGCTCTCAAGTAGCCAGTTGAGTAGCACCAGGGAAGGCCAGTGAGCAGGAGCTCACAGTCTGAGCACCCCTTACTATGTAGCAGAGCTCACTATCTATGGAAGCCCTGGTGTGGTGAACGTCCTAACAGGTGGGAAACATTTGTTCCTGAGACCTCTGGCTCAATGTTGTTTCTCAGAAGCTGCAGGCAGGGAGGTCAACAGGAGGAAAAGAGTTTGAGAGGAGGAAAGCTAGCACTCTGGTCATCTCTGACCCTCCCTCCAGAAGGCAGCCCACACAGGCAGAATGTCCATGCTGTGTAGTACATGTAGATCCCCTGGGATCCACCATCCCTCTGTGGATCCTATAGTCTAGGCTAGAGCTGTAAAATGTTTATGGTGGAATGAGCAAGACAAGAAGTGGGGAAACGAAGCCCCCTGTAGAGGACAAACGCACATGGTGTGTGGACAAGCAATATGGTGCCTGCCATCTTGGCTCAGGTCTGTGGTGACTGGAAGTGACCCAAGGGGGCTGGCAGCCTGGTGCTTTTTCCTCAGGAAGCTCCCAGTTCACTGGTAGCAATACCTTTTTGCCTTATGAAGGTAGAAATGCTCTTCAGCAGCTCAGGAGCCCGTGGACTGCCTGGGATGTCGGGGAGAAAGAAACAAACCATTCCAGGAACATTTCTTGCTGGACTCCAAGGCTCATGAAGGTTAATGTCATCTTATATCTTGCTTCTAATTTTGGTCTACAATTTCTTCCTGTGAAATCTCTGGTAGGTTCTGCCACTTTTCACTTGGAATTATACCAAATCTATGCTTGTTTGGTTTTTCTTTCTCATTGAAAACTTTTACTTCTTTCTGAGAGAACTTGATAATATTGACTTGTATTTACTATTTTATTTATTTATTTTTATTGTTTTTTTTTTTTTTTTTTTTTGAGACAGAGTCTCACTATGTTGCCCTTGGTAGAGTGCTTTGGTATCATAGCTCACAGCAGCCTCACTCTTGGGCTTCACAGTTTACAGCACCTCACACTCTTGGGTTTCACAGCTCACAGCAACCTCACACTTTTGGGCTTAAGCAATTCTCTTGCCTCAGCCTCCCAAGTAGCTGGGACTACAGGCACTCACCACAATGCCTGGCTATTTTTGTTGTTGTTGCAGTTTTTCATTGTTATTTAGCTGGTCTGGGCCAGTTTGAACCCCCCATAGCCCTTAGTGTATGTGGCTGGAGCTGTAACCACTGTGCTAAGGGCACTGAGCCTATATTTACTATTTAAATTGTTTAATTTTTCAGTTTCTTT
This sequence comes from Perodicticus potto, assembly GCA_963574655.1. Lineage (NCBI taxonomy): Eukaryota > Metazoa > Chordata > Mammalia > Primates > Lorisidae > Perodicticus > Perodicticus potto. The sequence continues at coordinate 3,740 of CAUYRH010092862.1, read as the reverse complement.
TGGCAGAACCTTGCAGAAAGTGACCATTCTCAATGTAGATTATTCTCAAGTGATCTGTGTACATATAAAAGTTTAAGATATAGCATTAATTATAACTTTACTTAACCTTTACCATATTAGGCATTTTCTATCTGAAAAAATAGCATTTCTCTATTAGTGTTGACATCACCGCCCATCTCCATATCATCTTTATATTTTTTTCTGAGTGCTTATCTCAACTATTACATGTTAGTGTTTTTACTCTCAGTCACTAGACAATAAGGTTTTTGTGGGCAGGGACTTAATTTTGTCTTCAGATACATCCATAGAGCATAGAATAGTGGCTGGTCCATATTAGGCTCTCAATAAATGTACATGGACTAAATAGCCTTAAGGATAACAGATGTATAGACTTTATTAGACACGAACCCTCGGAGTATCACTATTTTACAGCATGTGTGATTTGATCGTCTGTCAAGATTCTATTCTAAATAATTTAACCAAGTATTTCCATTCATATTTAAGAAGTTAAAATGAAAATCTCACAATATTCTTCATATTGTGACTTCCATATTTTCTACTGATATTACATCTTAAAATAAGACGCTGGTTTACTTTTTATTGCTTTGTATTTTACAAACTGTGACTTGTGCATTTCTAAGGCAATTCCTCATTAATAAAGAAATACACACTTGCTCTGAAAGGTCTTATAGTCACAGAAAACTCTAGTGAATAGGATCATATTACATTTTTGTGGTACCTTTATGTGTACTTAAAGTATAGTAAAATTTGCTCTCAAGTGTCATAAATTTCAATATTCTGAGGATCAAGTAGTGTATGCTTAGGTCATTGGTGCAACACAGGACGCAATCTAGCCCCATTACCAAGCTTATAGCACATGACTCACTTTCTCTCCCATCTCTCTCTTTCATACACATATACATAATACCAGTCAATGTATATGTTCATAAAATAAAAAATATCTCTGCTATTCCTTCCATGTTTCTCTCCTTTTGCTTTTTCTCCTCTATTCCCGCTGGTTTGTCAAGCTTTTATTCCTACCAGATGCCAACAGATGTGAGAACACTGAATTATTTGAGCCACGTTAAATCGATGTCAGCCTGACAAGGAAAAGGTGATGACACATAGGCATGGTCACATGTGGAGACACAAGCTACGGTGATCACGTGTATTGAGGAGTGTGCTCACAGACACTTCATTTGTTTAAGATAATGGAATTATTTTAAAATTAGCACAAATAATACCAAAAAACCTTCAGAATTTAGTAATGATCTAAAAGAGGAGGAAATGAAAACTGAATTTTCAAAGAATTCCTAAAAAGATGTACTTCATATTAGATCATACTGCTACGTGTTAGATCTTTACTTTTTTATTTGTCTCATAATATATACCAATATTATACAACTGTAGGTTAATTGAAAAACTCATATTTAAGCTGAACTTGCATTTGTACTGCATCAGTTTTGAGAACTGCATTCTAAATTCTAACATTACTTGGGAGAAATATTTTCTTTTATATTACTTAATGTTGAAACCATTTTATACTTTAAACTATGACTTATTTAGTGATGCCAATCCACTATTTTATCCCTACTCTGTCCTTTTCTCTTTTCTCTAACTTCAATTTAAGGAAAATGATACCTAGTTATTTACTAATTTGAGTGATATTTTTATCACACCTCTTGAATTATTATCATGTTAAATAATAGGAAAGATTTATGAATCTAACTGCTTCTAATTTATTTAGGAGACAAAGATACAATACATTGTAGCACTTGTTGATATAATGACTTGATAATGCTTAACAGTTTAAACTTATTTCCAACCTTTTGATAGCATTTGGTTTTATAAATACTGAAAAAAAACTTAGTGACAGAATGTATAAAATAGTACTATAATTTTTCACTAGTCTTTGTTATTTCGCTGAAAGACTACATATGTTGTTGTGGAATCGTTCCTAAAATAAAAGATACATTGTGCAATTCATAATTTAAATCTTTATTACTTTTTGGGAAAGAAATGTTACTATTTTGTGCAATGATAAAGCAATTAACTTGCATTAATAGTTAATTATTTTATTTATTCCAAGAATCAGCCACAAGCACCAAAATTAAGTTTATGAGAGAATAAATTGTTTTTCACCTTAAAAGATATATCCCTATCCAAATCATCTTCAAATATTTACTTAAATGTAACATTTGTTTTGAGCAGGTGTATTGAAAGCCTGGAATATAACCATATCAAGACAATGACTGAATCCTATGTAACGGAAGCTTTTAGTTTAACAGCTATCCAGTAAACTTCACGACCAACCCGGGAGTGAATCAGGAGAGTGTCTCATTTAACTTTTTATTCCAAGGCCATGGAATGTCTTATTTAATTTTTTATTTTTAGTTCAGCATAGTTCCCGGCCCATGGTTAGTCTTCGATAAACAATTGTGGAATGAATGTTATAAGGGTTATGAGGGTTATTTTTTTTTTAAAGGTCAGTGGAAAGTCTAGAAAAGGGAGCAATATAAAACCTGTTTTGTTCAGAAGTGAAGGTCAAAATAGTTCTTATTAATTTTTTTTAGTACTTAGAAACCTATACCTAAGCATTAACAATTTTTAAGTCTACTCATTCATTTTTGGATACTCATATAGCTTTATTTAGTAACACAGGCCCTAAAAAGCATAAGAAAGAACACTCTAAAAAAGTCATAAAGTATTAACTAGGTGCAATATTTTTTTCAGGAAGTTTAGTTCCCCTTTTTTTCATAAAGGCATTTAATCTGTAGAGCTAAAAATATACATTTGTTCTAATGTGCAGTATGTATTTGAGAAAATACTTTGGAAATCCCCCTTCACTCCAGTAAAGGTGTCCTGCTAGCCATATTTTATTCTTAAGTGCACCATTTTTTTTCATTTCACATTTCAAGAAACCTAGTTGAACATGAAAAGTGAAAAATTATTTGACACTCAGAGTGTTTCTCCCCAGCTGGGCCCTAAAGGGTCACGCTCCTGCTAATTCTGATGACATCGTCCTGAAGTAAAATGGGGCAAGTGCCAACTGCTGTGAACCGCACTTTACACCAGTGCAGAGGTTGCAATTCCAAGGTTAAGTGGTCTAGCCTTGGACTAGCTGGGAGTGGTGTTGGTATATCTCAGGGTCTATGTCACACTGCTGGAATTGCTGTGCAAAACATGTTCTCTGCTAGGAATGATAACAATTTTAGAGCAATTCCTTGGCATCTCAAAGAGACATACCTGAGCAAGTGATGACCTTTTTTCTCTCCTCTCCAATAGGGGAAATAGAACTAAGCACCAGAAAGGAGAACTCTAAAAACTAAATGAGGGCTCCCATACTTTAATGCAAATTTGAGATAGTTGGATTCTGTACGCTCCTCCATCAATTCCCTACCTCTTCTCATTTCTAATGTGACTGGGCCACTCCTTGCCTTCCTGCCCTCTATGAGTAGAGTAGTATCTTAGGTGATGGCCATTGCTAGCTCTTTTTTTTTTTTTTTTTTTAGTTTTTATTAAATCATAATTGTGTACATTAGTGCAATCATGGGGCACAATGTGCTTACTTCAGATACAATCTTAAATTTTTTCGTTTTTTTTTTTTTTTTTTTTTTTTTTTTATCTTGTAGAGACAGAGTCTTACTTTGTCGCCCTCAGTAGAGTGCCATGGCGTCACACAGCTCACAGCAACCTCCAGCTTCTGGGCTTAGGTGATTCTCTTGCCTCAGCCTCCCGAG
>CAUYRH010092860.1:0-17731 GCA_963574655.1 Perodicticus potto | reverse complement strand
AGCCATCATTGTTGTTTGGCGGGCCGGGGCTGGATTCGAACCCGCCAGCAAATGTGTACGTGGGTGGCGCCTTAGCTTGTTGAGGCCCCGTCACAGAGCCAGGCTGAAACGTTTAAATTTTCAATTTTACACATGAAAGTTGAAAGAAAGAAAAAAAAAAAAGAACATGTACAGGAGTGTGATTATAATGTGACTGACCATGGAATTTAAGCTGAGCAAGGAGGGAAGAGAAATGAGAAACTTGAGGAACTATAAAAAAAAAAATTGAGGCTCGGCGTCTGTGGCTCAACGGGCTAAGGCGCCAGCCACATACACCTGAGCTGGCGGGTTTGAATCCAGCCTGGGCCCGCCAAACAATGATGGCTGCAACCAAAAAAAAATGGCCAGGCGTTGTGGTGGGCGCCTGTAGTCCCAGCTACTTGGAAGGTGGAGGCAAGAGACTCGCTTGAGCCCAGGAGTTGGAGGTTGCTGTAAGCTATGATGCCACGGCATTCTGTCCAGGGTGACAGCTTGAGGCTCTGTCTCAAAAAAAAAAAAAATTGAGGGTTCCAGTAGAGTCATAGTACTGGAGAGAATGAGCTGGAAAGATAGGAATATTTTAAACTGTTTGATGAGGTAGATCATACTTAGGGACATACATTCCTATAAGTCTCATCAATAGGGGTCACATAGAAAGCTTTCTCAAGTTCTTATAAGACCCTGGCTTTGATACCATTCTGTCTGGCTTACAAGTATGAATGCACTAGTCCATTAGTAAGGAGTGTGTGTCTTTCATTTGTCAAGCCTCTCCTTGGTTGATACTAATCTGCCATCTGAAGTGGAGCCAGAGCTGCGCAGTTTCATTGCTAAGCGTCTTTCAAAGGGAGCAGTCTTTGAAGGGCTGGGTAATGTTGCGTCTGTGGAGCTAAGGTAAGTATAAAATATGCTGTGTCCTGAGTTTTTATTTCTGAGCTAAAAACGAGAACTGATGAAAAGCTCTAAAAGATCAGCTTCTGCTAGACCTACAGAGTTTATCTTTATTTTCTGGCAGCCTGAGCATTGGACTACACACATAAATATTTCTGTAATGGAATTAATTGAATGTCAGAGACTCTGATACCTAAATGTACTTTATTTAGTTTTATACTTAGACGAAAGAGTTAATTACTAAAGCTAAAATTGTATACTTTATAGTTTGTAAAGTGCTTTCACCAACTTTGATGCAGTTCTCTTTATAAAGGGGAGATAGAAGCCAGGTGCGGTGGCTCATGCCTGTAATCCTAGCACTCTGTGAGGCCAAGACAGGTGGATCACCTGAACTCAAGAGTTCAAGACCAGCCTGAGCAAGAGTGAGACCCAATCTCTACTAAAAATAGAATAACTAGCTGGGTGTCATGGTGGGCAACTATAGTTCCAGGTACTTGGGAGGCTATGGCAAAAGGTGACAGAGTGAGACTTTCTCTCAAAAAAAAAAAAAGAAGAGATAGAACAGATACTCTTATTTCCATTTTCATTAAGGAAATAAACCAGAGGAGTTAGGTGGATGCCCAAGACCCTAAGATCGTAACATTGGTCACATTGATGGCATTCAGGCTTAAACATGGGTGTCCCCAGTCCAATTCCAGTCATCTTTTTGTTATACCTTTTTCTCTTTGTTTTGAGGCAAAGTCTCACTCTGTTGCCCAGGCTAGAGTGCCATGGCCTCAGCCTAGTTCACCGCAAATTCAAACTACTGGGTTCAAGTGATCTTTCTGCCTCAGCCTCCCCATTAGCTGAGACAACAGGCATCCACCATAATAACCCCATTAACTTCTGTTTTTGTTTATTTATTATTATTTTTTTTTGTAGAGACAGAGTCTCACTTTATCGCCCTCGGTAGAATGCCGTGGCGTCACACAGCTCACAGCAACCTCCAACTCCTGGGCTTAGGTGATTCTCTTGCCTCAGCCTCCCGAGTAGCTGGGACTACAGGCACCCGCCACAACGCCCGGCTGTTTTTCTGTTTTTGCAGTTTGGCCGAGGCTGGGTTTGAACCCACCACCTTCAGTATATGGGGCCAGCGCCCTACTTGATGAGCCACAGGTGCCGCCCTAACTTCTGTTTTCAGTAGAGATGAGGTCTCCCTCTTATTCAGGGTGATCTTGAGCTTGGGAGCTCAAGGGATCCTCCTGCTTTGACCTCCCAGAGTGCTAGGATTACAGATGTGAGCCACCGTGCCTGCCCCGTTATACCTTTTGATAGTAGTTCAACTGAGATGGGAAGTCAGCATACAGGTCACCTCAAGAGTGTGAGGTTATGACCCAAGGATGAGGCCATAGAATAAAGTTGGCACACCTACCTGAAAAATCAATGATTTGTGAAGGCTTAAGAGAGGGAAGAACATGCTTCTATTAATGTTAACCTGGCTGTACTATAAACAAGAGTAAAATTTGCATGAATTTTTAACATAAGGCAGGAGAATTTAAAGAAGTTTCACATACATTAGGGGCTACTTTAACTAAAGCCCACCAGTGTACACATTGATTTTCCCCTTACTATGAGCAAATCAACCATAAGTCTGGGAAGCTGTAGGCAGCTTAATGATATTGTCATATCAATATGACCAGGGTTTAGAGCAGTCTACAAAATTAGATGCATGAGTTACCAAAATAATATTTTTACATTTTTCTTTCTTTTCTAGAATTCCAGGTTACCGAGTTGGTTGTTATTACTGCCTTTTCCAACAAGAAAAAATTCTTTCTGAAACAACAGTGGACTCTGAACATAACCCTTCAGAGTATGTGGTCTGTTTTTTAGGAGGGTCTGAAAAAGGACTTGAACTATATCCTTCTTTAGTCTTTGAGGGTATCAGGAAAGCAAGTGGAGGAGTAGTATTACAATGGTTTTCTACCCGTCTATGTATTTACTTGAATTTCATATCTTCATTGGCCATTTGCCCTGGCTTGTTTTAATTTATAGTTTGTATTATTTGAGAGAATCTATATTTCCTGTTCAAAGTTAAAATACTCTTGATTAGTTATCCTTTATTGCTTCCTTAAGAATATACTTTCAGGCTTGAATTGGACAAGTATATTCAAGGGCTGAAAAATAACATGAACTGTGAGGTAAGAGGATTGATTTAATATATATATATATATTTTTTGTAGAGACAGATAGAGTGCTGTGGTGTCACACAGCTCACAGCAACCTCCAACTCCTGGGTTTTAGGCGATTCTCTTGCCTCAGCCTCCTGAGTAGCTGGGATTACAGGTGCCCACCGCAACGCCCAGCTATTTTTATGCTTTGCAGTTTGGCCTAGGCTGGGTTTGAACCCGCCACCTTCGATATATGGGGCCGGCGCCCTACTTGCTGAGCCACAGGTGCCACCCTGATTTAATAGTTTTTTAAGACTAAAATGATTTTTTTTTTTTTTGACAGGCTCTCTATCACTGAGGCTAGAGTGCAGTGGCATCATCATAGCTGACTGCAACTTCTAATTCCTGGCCTCAAGTGATCCTCTTGCCTCATCCTCCCAAGTAGCTGGGACTACAGGCACATGCCACCATACCCAGCTAATTTTTTCTATTTTAAGTAGAGATGCGGTCTCACTCATGCTCAGACTGGTCTTAAACTCCCGACCTCAAGTGATCGTCCCACCTTGGACTCCCAGAGTGCCAGGATAATAGGCATGAGCCACTACACCTGGCCAAGACTGAAATGAGTAATACAATATATTTGCCAAATCATGTAAGTAAAAACAAAGACAGCTAAATTATAGAAGCTTGCTACCTTGTGGGCTAGTAGCAGACTGTTTATTTTATTTTATTTATTTATTTATTTATTTATTTATTTTTTGAGACAGAGCCTCAAGCTGTCACCCTGGGTAGAGTGCCGTGGCATCACAGCTCACAGCAACCTCCAATTCCTGGGCTCAAGTGAGTCTCTTGCCTCTGCCTCCCAAGTAGCTGGGACTACAGGCACCCGCCACAATGCCCGGCCATTGCAGTTGTCATTGTTTGGTGGGCCCGGGCTGGATTCGAACCCGCCAGCTCAAGTGTACGTGGCTGGCACCTTAGCCCATTGAGCCACAGGCGCCAAGCCTGAGTGGAAATGTTTTCAATTTTACACCATTCAATATGATATTGGCTGTGGGTTTGCTGTAAATGGCCTCTAACAGTTTAAGAAATGTCCCTTCTTTGCCTATTTTCTTAAGAATTCTATTCATGAAAGGATGCTGGATATTATCAAAGGCTTTTTCTGCATCAATTGAGAGAATCATATGGTCTTTGTCTTTTATTTTATTGATGTGATGTATTATATTTCTAGATTTGCGTATGTTGAACCAACCCTGTAATCCTGGAATAAAACCAACTTAATCATGGTATATAATTTTTTGATGTATTGTTGAATCCTGTTTGCTAAGATCATATTGAATATTTTTGCATAGATATTCATTAATGATATTGGTCTATAATTTTCTTTCTTTGTTGGATCCTTTCCTGGTTTGGGGATTAGGGCGATATTTGCTTCATAGAATGTATTGGGAAGTATTCCTTCTTTTTCTATGTTTTGGAAAACGTTGCATAATATAGGTACCAGTTCCTCTTGAAAGTTTTGACAGAATTCAGATGTGAAGCCATTTCCTCCTGGATTTTTCTTTTCAGGGAGATTTCGTATTGTTGATGCTATTTCAGTGGTTGAAATAGGTCTATTCAAGATTTCTAATTCTTTCTGGTTGAGTCTAGGAAGGTGGAGTGCTTCCAGGTATTGGTCCATCTCCTTCAGATTTTCATATTTCTGGGAATAGAGATTTATGTAGTAATCATTGAGGATTTTTCGAATTTCTGAAGTGTCTGTTGTTATTTCTCCTTTATCATTTCTGATAGACGATATTAGAAATTTTACTTTGCTGTTTCTGGTTAGGTTGGCCAAAGGTTTATCAATTTTGTATGAAGATTCCCATTGCTGTTGAGTTCAACTTTTACTCCATGGTGGTCCAAGAAGATACAAGGAATTTCTATACTTTTAAATTTGCTGAGGTTAGACTTGTGTCCTAGGATATGATCTATTTTGGAGGATGACCTGTAGGCTGACGAGAAGAACATATGTTCAGTTTTATTAGGGTGAAATGTTCTATAGAGGTCTGTAAAGTCCATTTGTTCTAGGGTCAGGTTTAAGTCTAACATTTCTTTGTTTAGTTTCTTCTTGGAGGAGCTATCCAAAACTGTCAGAGGGTTGTTAAAATCTCCAACTATTATAGTGCAAAAATATATCAAAGTTGTTCATATCCATTAGGGTCTGCTTTATCAATTAAGGAGCACTCTGGTAGGGTGCATAAATGTTAATTATTGAAATCTCTTCATGTTGGGTATTTCCCTTGACAAATATGTAGTGATCTTCCTTATCTTTCTTTATATTTATTGGTTTAAAGCCAATTGTATCTGCTACTAAAATTGCAACCCCTGCTTTTTCTGGTTTCTGTTTGCCTGTATTATACAAGTCCATCCCTTCACCCTAAGTGTATTTTTATCCTTTAAGGTAAGGTGAGATTCTTGTATATAGCAGATATCCAGTCTGAGTTTATGTATCCAGTCAGCCAGACTGTACCTCTTTAAAGGACAATTTAAACCATTCAACATTTATTGAGAGAAATGATAAGCCTGGTTGTGTTTTGAGTGTCATGATTTTTGGATGTCCAGTGCACAATTTTAATCCTTTCACCACTGTGGAAGTTGGATTTTGTTGAAAAAATTTCTGGGTGAGTTTACTTTGGAGGTAGAGCATTGTGCTGGTTGTTATAGAGGATGGGTCTGAGAATATCCTGGAGAGCTGGTTTAGTTATGGCAAATTTCTTCTTTAATGTCTATATTATTAAAGTATTTGATTTCTCCATCACAAATGAAACTCAGTTTAGCTGGATACAGGATCCTGGGCTGGAAGTTGTTTTGTTTCAGGAGACTGTAGACCGATGACCATCTTCTTTTGTCTTGAAACATTTCTGCTGAGAGATCTGCAGTCATTCTGATATTTCTCCCTTTCTGGTGATGCTTTTCTTACATCTGGCTGCTTGCAGAATTTTCTCCTTCATCTTAACTTTGGCAAAGTTAATCACAATGTGTCTAGGAGATGCTTTATTTGGATTGAATCTTGCTGGGGTCTTGAAACTGTCTGCTATCTGAAGTTCTGTATCTCTTGCAATGCTTGGGAAACTCTCCTCCAAAATCTTTTGGAGTAGAGCATTTGTACCTTTAGGACCATCCTCTTCTCCTTCAGAAATTCCTGTTAAGACAAATGTTTGATCTTTTGGAGTGATCCCACAACTCTCTCAGGAAATGATCAGTTTTTGCTCTCCATTTGTCTGCCTCTTTTGAGTATTTGGGAACGTTCAAAAGCTTTGTCCTCAGTTTCTGCCTGGTCAACTCTATTACTCAGGGATTCTACTGTATTTTGGACCTCCTCAACTAACTTTTTTGTTTCCTTGAGCTCTGCTATCTCTTTTCTCATTATGTCCATATCTTTGGTGACTTAGGCTTTGAATTCATTACTTTCTTGAGACAACTTTAGAACTACTCTTTGGGATTCAATTTCTATCTTTTCTTCCATTCTAATTATCTTATTTGCAATCCATATTCTGAATTCAGTTTCTGACATTGCTGCCATTTGTCTATGCATGGCATCTTCAGTTGTATCTCCTTTGTCATTTCTTTGGTGGGGTTGATGTACGCTGGTTATTCATGTTGCCAGAGTTCTTCTGTTGGGTCCACACCATGTTTTTTTCCCACTATTTGTTTATTAGAACTGGTAGGGTGAGATTGAGTTGGGGTTCCCAGGTAGTAGAGATAGCCCCTTACCAAAGCTCTAGGCTTTGTAATTGTGGCTTATCTCCTACAACCTTACAAAGGCCCCTTTCAGAGTTTGGCTGGAGACTCTGAAGACCTACTTGGTGAGAGAGTGCAGGCTACCTCTGTTTTGATACCGGCCAAACCTCTACCCTATCCTAAGAAACCACAGTATTAGATTTAAATTTCGACTGTGAAGAGATACAAACAGCTGTGGCACCCAGCCTCCAACCTTCAGTTCTTTTCCACTACAGAACTTCTAAGGTCAACCTCAGAATGTCCCTGAGTGGACAGACCCAGACACAACTTCCAACCAAATTGTGTCTGGCAGTGCAAACCCTGCCCAACAGAGGATTCAAGGACAATTAAAAGCAAAGGGATTCAAAGTACAATTGGAGCCAGGGATCCACACTCTCAACCACTGGACTCAGTCCACACTATTGTCTGCTTCTCTGCTCACAGGCCCAGCTGGAGCCAGGGGCAACACCCCCACCCACCTGTCTCAATCCACACACAGCTAGCCTCTGCTTGCCAGACCAGTTGGAGTCAGGGGACCACGCCCCGCCTGCCAGTCTCAGTCCACTACCTGGCAAGCCTCTGTTCGCAGACTCTGTTAGAGTCAGGGCACCACACTCCACCCACAGGTCTCAGTCCTCACCTGGTAAGCCTCTGCTCACCAGCTCCCACTGGAGTCAGTGGAGCACGCCCTAGCCCTTAGGTCTTGGTTCACACCCAGTAAGCCACTGCTCAAGTGTTCTGTTGGAATCAGGAGACCATTACTCTCAGGCCTCAGTCCACGCCTATCAAGCCTCTGCTGGCAGGTCCAGCAGGCCCTGTCTGCCAAACTCAGTCTACACAGAGCAACCACTCTCCTGCTTTGGGTGCCATCAGAGCTGGGGGTTCTACACCCTGTCCAGCAAAACAAAGCCTGAATCGAGGGTCAACACTACCACTGGCCAGGCCTAGTCATAACCTGGGGACTGCTCCTCCTCCCACTAAGTGTTTCTTTCTTCCCACACCCTCTTTCTTCCCTGTTAGTCACAGATTCCATCCTGATGGTCAGCAGTACACACTCTATGCTCTGCAGGGGGCAGAACTTCAGACTGCCATGTGAGGGGGAAAAGGTGGACTGGGAGTTTGAACTTGTGGGGAAACATATCTGTTCAATTTTATGTCTGTTGGGGTGGTGTCTATGTTCATAAGTGGGACCTCCCTGGAGAAAGAGACCTGGAGATTAGCAGCTCTCTCCAGCGAGGTAAAATGAGAGATCTTTTGTTCCCTGCTCATTGGCAGATAGCCTGCAGCAGGCTTCCTGCTTGGGGGAGGGGGTCTCCTGTCCTCTAGTCAATAGGCTTTGTACCTGTAATTTGTTTTCTTGAATGCTCTTCCTTGGAGTTACAGCTTGCCGAACTTCTTTCTTGGCTCAGCTTCCCATCTTTGGCCTCACAGAATCTGAGTCCGTCCAGTTTTTCTTCCTCTGCTCAGAAGCCTCTGACGAGGGTTGCTACCAGTCAGCCATCTTCCCAGAATTCCAGCTATTTTATTATTTTTTGATAGATATTGTAAATGGGATTGCCTTTCTGGTTTCTTTTTCAGCTAGTTGGTTTGTGTACAGAAATGCTACTGATTTTTGTATAATAATTTTGTATCTTACAACTTTACTGAGTTTATCAGTTCTAAGAGTTTTTTGGTTTTTGGTTTTTTTCTAGGGTTTTCAATATATATAAATCATATCATCTGCAAACAGGGACAATGTGACTTCCACTTTTCCAATTTGGTTGCTTTTTATTTCTTTCTCTCATTGAATTTTCCAATTCTAGAAGTTCATTTTTTTTCAAATTTGATATTTTACTTCTTATTACTCCCTGTTCTATGCATATACAAAGGATGCCCAAAAATGTATATACAATTTAAGAAAGGAAAACACTGTATCAAAATTGTAATACTCAAGTCATGTTTGACTTCTTCTCACATATAAGATAACAAACGTTATCAGTATATATATCGAGTATTACAATTTTAGCCCTCTGTAGTGCAATCTTCCTTCCTTCTTTCCTCCCTCCCCTTTTCTCCTTCCCTCCCTCCCTTCTGATTTAGAGTGCAGTGATATGATTTGTTTTTTATTTCTTTAAATATAGTATATATAATAGCTTTGCACACTATGTCTATTAGTTCCAGTTTCAGAAATCTTTCTGAGTCCTCTGTCGTCTGTTGTTTTTCATGGTTCTTTCTTCTGGAAGCTTATTTCCCTGTGTGTTTAGTTATTTTTTACTGTACATTGCTTATTTCTTTGTAAAGTTATTTGTGAAGAATTCATGTATCTTCCCCCAGAGAAAGCTTGCAATTGCTTCCTCCAGGTGTTTGGAGGCACTGCCAGATTAATCTAAGCTCATGGCTTGAGGTTCCTTAGATAACATAAGTGATGAGAACTCTGACAAAAAATATCAAGGATTTTTTAAAATTAACTCTTTTCCCTAGATCTATTTAGAGCTATAGTAACCTTTCTTGGCTTGGGGGTACAGATTTAGTTCTAGTTTATCCTTATGCTGACTCTTCTGGGGTTCTGGTTTAATGTAGGAAGGATCAAAAGATGGATAACATGAAAGAGAAGTTAATAGACTTGAAGGCTAGAATGAAAAGGTCTAAAATGCAATCAGTTTCAGAAGAGGAGTAAAGAGAGAGTGGGGCAGAGGCAATACTTAAGGTGATAAGTGGCTAGAAATTTTGCAAAATATATGAATTCTTATACTTAAGAAGGTAAATAAACAACAATCAAGATAAATAAAAAGAATGCATTACGTTTATATACTTATTCATACATTAAAGAACCATTTCTTTTACTCTTCATGAAACCATAGGAAATGAGTGGCTGTTGTTGTTGTTTACAACAGTCTCCTTCAGTTGCCCTGGGTAGACTGCCTGTCATAGCTCACAGCAACCTCAAATTCTTGAGCTCAAGTGATCCCTTGCCTCAGCCTCCCAAGTAGCTGGCATTACAGGTGACTGACAGAGCTTGCAGCTAGGTTTTTTATTTTTTAGTAGAGATAGGGTCTCGCTCTTGCTCAGGCGCTCAAGCATCTGAGCTCAAGCAATCCACCTGCCTCAGCCTCTCAAAGTACTGGGATTACAGGTGTGAGGCACTATGCCCAGCCTAGGAAATAAGAATTATTGTCTACATTTTTAATAAAGCAAAATGGGAATTCAGAAAGCTAAAATGATTATTTAAGGTTATTAGATGATTATCTAAGAACATAAAGTCCTTTCTGATCCAAGTTCAGGTCCTTTCCTATATATCAGAAACAGAATACAACACAACTAGGGAAAGACCCCACAGGGGAGATCTGAACTCTTCAGAGGAATTTTCCCCAAAAGTACAATCCTTAACTAGGAAACCTCTCACTGGATGCAGGTTGAAGACTTTCTCACATATTGGTGCTTTCTTCTGAAGATGGCATTGAACTAGATAAGCCTTTATAGCAAAAGACAGGAAAATTCTAGTTTGTACCTTAGATTGTAAGTTAAATCAAATGAGGCCAAACTAATTCACTGTGCTAAAGACCACGTTCATTCAAAGGGTTCATGGAACTGGCCTGACACTAAACAGAAAGCTACACGATAGCCTGCTCTGCACAACCCAGCTGTCAGGACAGCAGGGCAAGAGTGTCCTCCTCATGCTCCTCCTCATACTTTTGAAGACAGTTTAAATACTATAGTTACCGTGTCCTAGATAACACATCTTTTGTTCGTCAATATGATTCAACTTGGAAATTACTATATCTCTTTTGTTCTGGTGGCATTTCACTTACTTATGGCTTATACTTGTTTTTTGCCCAGAGCACTAAATTAGGAATTTTCTATGTGTGAAGCTTATGGCTTCCTAGCACAAACAAGCCCAATTCCCCAGATGTTAACATGTGCCTGATATCTCTCTCCTAGCCTGGTATAAAGAGCAGACCATTCTTCCCTTGTAGCTGCCCCCTGGTGTATAAAAGTTGGGAGAGTTACAATGCCTGAATTCATAGTATGATGCACAACAGCCAAAAATCTAGATTCTAAGAAAAAGGGCCAGATTCCAGGCCATTCAGTGGAAAAGCCAAACAGTCCCTGGTTTAATGCCTTGTATTTAGGTGTGGCCATCGTCATCAGAAACAGCCGTGGATGAGGCCTGATGCAAGAGAGGAAAGGAAGGGGACACAATTTTGATCTTTCATAATGTCTCTCTGGGATAGGTCAGGGGACGTGGGTGCACAAAAATTAGTAACAGAAAGGTGCCATAGTAGGTAGCTAGATGGTTCTACAGCCTCTAGCAAGTGGCAGCCATGTGAGTGGTCTTGCACAGGGATCAAACTCTCACAGTGACTATAGCTCCAACCCAAGGTTTTCTGGTCAAATAGAGAAGTGCACAGTCATCTTCCCGTCATCCATCCATCTATCCATCTATCCATCCATGAGCAGCTAACAAACCCATGCCAGTCCTGTCTAAGCACTAGAGAGAATAAGAAGGCCAGAATAGGGAAGGATCCTGGAAGGATCAGATATTCTGTATTTGACAGTCCTCTATGCATTAATCATTTTGATTAAATCCTTTCAACAACCTTACAAAGTCTATATATTGTTGTCTTCATCTTACTGATAAAATGGAGGCTCAGAATGACTAAGTAGCTTGCCCCAAATCACAAAGAGAAAAAATGGCAATCTGAGATTTGAGCCAAGCTTTGCCTTGCCCTTAATAAAGTAATAATTATTACAGAATTACAGTCTAGTGAAGTACCTGGTAACAAGAGGTAGAAAATTCAAAGGAAGCACAGAGGAGACAATTTTGTGTGGGGAGGAAGTGGTCTTAGAGATTTCCAAGTGGACTAGTAAGGAAAGGGCATTTAGACACAGATAACAGGCACATGCAAAGGGATGGGGGGAAAGGAGAGCTCACCTGCGTCAGAGTGACTGAAGTTGAAGCTAGAGACAGGGGACTGACCGTGAAAGGCTGTGCATGCCAGGTGGCAAAGCATCTTTGAGAAGCCTCTGCCTCCTGCTGTGACTCAACCATCTTCCACCCAATAAGAGAAGCCTTTCCAGGGGCCTCCTTGTCCCTCAAACTCATGGGAGTGGTCTCCTTCTATAATGAGCCGCCTTTGCCAGCCAAATCTAAAGCCTTATGTCTGCACTCACTACACCATCCTCTCCAGGCCCCCGACTGAGGACTGTAACATGTACAGAGAGTCTGTGGACAACATGAGGACGGAGGTCTCCAGGAATCTCCCAATAGCCACAGGGCTGAAGAGAGCTGACCCTTCAGAATGAGAACCCAGCTCTCACAGACCTGCCACTCAGCTAAGGCAGCTAAGGTCTTCTCATACTACTCACAGTTTAGAGTCCAGATTCAGGAGAAAGCCCAACCGGTCATACTCTGAAAAAAAAAAAATGAAAAGCAGAAAATGTCACTGAAGTCAAGTCCCTGCTGACACTAGCAGATTGCACCCCCAGACCTAGCCCATGGAGATGGACAGCCTTTAGAAAAGAGTAATTCACTGCTTCATAGAACAGAACCAAATACACAAGGCACAAAACACTAATTTTGTGAAGGAGAAGGTTCAACATCAGGTACTTCCCAGGCCTTATAGGCCAACCAGCCCTGTGTTGTTACAGAAATGCCTTCCTGCATAAATGTGGTACTTAGAACTGAAATTTGTAAACCATGAAACTGGACCATGGAAAAGTAAGAGGGTCCGAAGCCATCCCTGCTTCCTCTAAGCCAGCGGTTCTCAACCTGTGGGTCATGGCCCACAGGAACTGTATTAAAGGGTTGCGGCATTAAGAAGGTTGAGAACCACTGCTCTAAGCTCTAAGCTCTGTATTTGCTGAATCAGCCAGGTTAATTACAGTGTGAAGATGTGGTGAGTAAGAGGTCCTCAAATCCACAGCAACAATTCTCTTCATGGTGATCATGAAGAATTGACAGACAGACTACATAAAGAATAAGAAGGTTAACGTAAAACAAATACAACTGGTCCAAACTCCTAACATGGGGAGAAGTCGCTGCAGCTTTGTATGAACTGAAAGTTATGACTGTTACATAAGACAGGACACACTAATTTTGGAATTGGCTATTCGGTGTGACCATGGGATTTTTTACTACCTCAGAAGTATTAAAAACATGAAAATATTTTAAAGGAATGGCAGGAGACAAAAATAAAGGTGTCTGTGATTATCCCTCAATGTTTCCTCCATGTTCAACATGCTGGTTGCACTAATTTAGGCAATTAGGGCAATTAAATGGTTCATGTAACCCAACTGCGGGAGGGACAAGAGGGTGGAGGGCTTCTGGGATGTGCTACTAGACCTCCCTCGGGTGGCTAGACTCTCTACTGAGCTTTCTTCACTAGTGAGGTGACATGGCCACCAGCAACTTGTGGGCACAAGTCTTAAACTTTGCCACTGAAAAGTGATCACAACCTGCCTATCTGCTCCTGATGGCAAAACTCCTGGGGAAGGGCTAGGGTTGGCAAAGCTCACATCTAATCACAGGTATCAAGGCAATGAGGTTTGTGAAAATGATGAGTCTCTCATGACACACATAATTAGAAGAAATATTTACCTGAAGGAGGAATATGCTGTCCTGAATAAATAAATGCCCTTGGGAATAGTAGGAATAATCTTTGGAAAACTTAGAGCTAGCTAAATCTCCCAGGTATAAAAGGCATAACAGTTAAAATAGGCCACGGACCTTACTTCTCTTACCCTATTCTTCTGTGGGTACTCTTCCCTGACCAACCTCCTCCTCAAATCCTTCTCAAAAAGCCCTCTGGACTCACTATTCCAACCACCTGGCTCACCTCCCTCTCCCTCCTGCCAGAACTGAAGCCTGGCTGTGCCTTGAGAGACTTTGCTTTTCCTGAGGCTCTCAGGGAAGGCTGCCTTTCCTCCCCTATGCTAAGTGACTGCAAGGTTGGTGAGAACAGAATGCTTATGATATTCGCTGCTATGGTTTTCACCATCTTTCCTGTGTTTAGAGTCCATGTGCCTTCCTGGATTTTAATCAAATTAGAAAAAGTTTTGGCCATTATTTCTTCAAATATTTTTCTGCCCTCCTTTCTCTTTGGGGGCCTCCAATTATAAGTGTATTAGGCTATTTGGAGTCCCATAGCTCATTGATGTTCTGTTTATTTTTTTTCTGCCCAGTAACTTTCCACTCAGTGTCCTATAGGCATTTAAAACTCAAGATGCCCCACACAGAGTTCATCTTTATCTCTCTCACACACACCCAGAACCTGGCTCTCTTCCTGTATTTCCTACGTTAATGAGTGGCACCATTATTTACCCAAAAGCCTAAGCTTGCAACTTAAGAGAATCCTAGATTCCCACTTCTCTCTTACTTCGTTCAATTAATGACCATGTCTTTTAATCTCAGATCCTCTTACTTTCCTCCATTTCTCCCATCCTTCACCTCTTCCCTGGATTACCACAACAGCCTCCTGTTACAGCCAGGCCTCCCAGCCCCCGTCTCCTCCTTCTCTAATGATGAGTAGCCAGAGCTACCTTTCCATATGATAAATGTCATGTCACAACCCTGCCTACACCCTTTGGATGGACTCCATTGCTCTCAGAATAAACTCCAATCTCTTGGTTTACAATGTCGTTTGTAATCTGGCCTACAGCGACCATTCCAAATTCCGTTTTCATCCCTTTCTCACCTTTACCATACTCTATGCTCCAGCCAGACTGAACTATTTTTTCTTCCTCCAAACTATCGTTACCATCTCCAGGCCTTTGTACATGTTTTTCCTTGCAGTTAAAATATTTTCCCAATCCCTTTTCACATTGGTTATTTTCTATACTTTGCTCCCAAATGACATAGTCACCTCTAACCCAAAATGCTACAAATTCAGACCTTATCTTCATTCTGTCTCCAACCTTTGTTTCTTTCTTTCCTTTTTCTTCTTTTGTTAAGGACATTATCATTTAGTTGTCCAAGAAAGAAATTTTTGGTGTACCCTGTGTCTCTCATTTCCAAATACAGACCCTCTTCCTTATACCACTGTCATTGCTTTTGCTTATTTACTGTTGCTTAGACCACAGAGCAACTTCTTAATCTGTCTTCTCAGCCTCATCTTCAGCCACTCCTTTCTAGGCAGGCTTTATGCCTGGAAGCTACTGCAGATGATATTTTCTCTATAATGCCCGCACCTTGTTAATCTGGTGAACACTCTCACTCATTCTTCAAGATAGACTCACCACTGAAGCTTAGTTTAATAGCTATTCTTGCAGGGCAACGAGGAAGTTCAAAATTTGACCTTTGCCTACTTTTCTAGCCCTATCTTCTCCCTTGTGCTCTGTGCTCTGGCTATTTTGGCCTTCTTTCAGTTTCTTGAATAAGCCACCTCTTTATTTGGTTAATTCCTGACCATTGTTTAGACCCTAGTTTAAAGGCCCTCTTTTATAAGAGCGTCCCTTGCCTTTCCTGTCTAGATCGTGCCCCTTACTTGCTCCTGTGACACAGTGTCCCTTCCCCTCACAGAGCTTATTCCAGATTTGTAATCACACATTTATGAGACTATTTGAATGGTGCCTCTCCTTTGCTAGCCTCGAGTTCTAATAAGGGTTTTCTGGTCTTCCAATGAATGATGAGTGAACAATACCTTCTCTGATCTAACCTGTTAGCTTAAGTGCTCCTTTATCTGCTCTCCAACAAACAGACAGAACTTACCTATGAGCCTATAATGAACATCTGTCAATTGTCCTTTTAGAAACAAGCCCCTTGGGTTTCCTACAGGTAATTGCTCTTTTCCCATTGCAGGCAAATGGTGACACTGCCACAGGGATCTGGGTCCAAAGGGAAGGCACTTAACACAAGCTAGTTTGGCTGGACTCTCTCTCCCGTAAGCTGAGCAACATCAGGGAGAAAAGCAGTATGCTGAAGAGAGGGGCCACTTATTTCTGCAAGCTATTTTTTTTTTTTTTTGAGACAGAGTCTCATTATGTTGCCCTCGGTAGAGTGCCATAGCATCTCAGCTCACAGCAACCTCAAACTCTTGGGCTTAAGTGATTCTCTTGCCTCAGCCTCCCGAGTAGCTGGGACCACAGGTGCCCACTACAATACCAGGCTATCTTCTGTTGCAGTTGTCGTTGTTGTTTAGCTGGCCCGGGCTGGATTTGAACCCGCCACCCTTGGTGTATGTGGCTGGTGCCATACCACTGTGCTACAAGTGCCAAGCCTATAAATTCCTTTTTTTATTTAAAAGAAAAAAAAGTTAACCCAAGTCAGTTTCTGTTGCTTACAATTAAACAATCTTAACACACACATTTGAGTCCTCCTAAGAGTCCAGGTTCATTCCTGTATCTCTGGCACCTACTATGGGGTCTGGCACAGAGCTGGTGTTTTATAAATGCGCTGAATGAAAGGAAGAATGAATGGAGTGACCAAATGACCAAGGGGGCCTAACGAATAGCCCTGAGACCTGGATCCTTTGTCTTCCTCCATCTCTTGCAGCAAAGGGGCAACGTCAGTGGTGGCAGCAATGGCAGCAGTATTCACCTCTCCCACTCACTGGCCTATCTCTCACAGCAGTGGTGCCCTTGCTCTGGCCATGGCTGGCTCCCAGCCCATCCAATGACACTGTAGTCAACTGCCCACAGACAGACTCCCACGACTCTTCTTAGCCACAGCTGTCTACTACTCTGTTTATTTAATGCTCCTCACACCCCCATTTTAGTTTCTGGCTTTTGCTTTGGGATCCCTTTTAAGAACTCCCAATGTGCCAAAGTAATTCCCTCTCATCATTGATAAGGCCTGAAATTTAATCTTTTTTTTTTTTTCTTTGTAGAGACAGTCTTACTTTATCGCCATCCATGACGTCATAGCTCATAGCAACCTCCAACTCCTGGGCTTAGGCGATTCTCTTGCCTCAGTCTCCTGAGTAGCTGGGACTATAGGCACCTGCCACAACGCCCAGCTATCTTTTTTTGTTGCAGTTTGGCTGGGGCCAGGTTTGAACCTGCCACCCTTGGTATATGGGGCTGGCACCCCACCCACTGAGCCACAGACACGGCCCTGAGAATTAATCTTCTTTGTTTTATTATTAGTATTAAATCATAGCTGTGTACATTAGTGCAATCAGGGGGTACAATGTGCTGGTTTCATATACAATCTGAAATATTTTCATCAAACTGTTTAACATAGCCTTCATGGCATTTTCTTAGTTATTGTATAAAGACATTCGTATTCGGCTCGGCGCCTGTGGCTCTGGGCTAAGGCGCCAGCCACGTACACATGAGGTGGCGGGTTCGAATCCAGCCCGGCCCGCCAAACAACAATGGTGGCTGCAACCAAAAAATGGCCGGGCGTTGTGGCGGGTGCCTGTAGTCCCAGCTACTTGGGAGGCGGAGGCAGGAGACTCGCTTGAGCCCAAGAATTGGAGGTTGCTGTGAGCTGTGATGCCATAGCACTCTATCCAGGGTGACAGCTTGAGGCTCTATCTCAAAAAAAATAATAAAAAAAAAAGAAGACATTCGTGTTCTGCATTTAGTAAGTTTCGCCTGTACCCTTCTAAGATGCACCTGTAGGTGTGGCCCCACCAATTACCCTCCCTCCACCCCAACCTCCCCCCTCTCCTCCCCTCCGTTGCCTCCTTCCACATATTCTTGTGCTATAATTGGGTGATAGCCTTCATATGAAAGCTATAAATTAGCTTCATAGTAGGGCTGAGTACATTGAATACTTTTTCTTCCATTCTTGAGATACTTTGCTAAGAAGAATATGTTCCAGTTACATCCATGTAAACATGAAAAAGGTAAAGTCTCCATCTTTCTTTAAGGCTGCATAATATTCCATGGTATACATGTACCACAATTTATTAATCCATTCATGGGTCGATGGGCACTTGGGCTTCTTCCATGACTTAGCAATTATGAATTGGGCTGCAATAAACATTCTGGTA